>CAUYSK010035482.1:0-25949 GCA_963575035.1 Avahi laniger
ACCACCATTACCACCATCATCACCAACACTACCACCATCACTACCACCATTACCACCACCACCATCATTACCATCACTACCACCACCATCACCACCATCATTACCATCACCACCATCACTACCAACACAATCATCAACATCACCATCACCATCACCATCACCACCACCACCACCACCACCACCACCACCATCACAATCCACACAATCATCACCACAAACACCACCACCACCACCATCATCAACACCACCACCATCATCACCATCACCACCATCATCACCATCACCACCATCACTACCACCACCACCACCACCATCACTATCCTCACAATCATCACCATCACCATCACCACCACCACCACCACCACCACCATCACTATCCTCACAATCATCACCGCTACCACCACCACCACCACCATCATCACCACCACCACCATCATCACCATCACCACCATCATCACCATCACCACCATCACCACTATCACTCTTTTCCTAGAAACTATAATGTGCCCGGCCCTGAGCTTCACATTTAGAACTACAGCAAATTTTAGTTTGATGAAATCTCCAGCCCTGCAGGAATTTACTCTCTCTGGGAAACAAGAAAGATGACATGTTCAAGGAGCTAGACTCCTAGCCCTTGGCCGCAGGGTGGGAGCAAAGAGGAGAGCTCTGGGGACAGTGTCTGGCACCTCTGTAGCACTAGCCCTAAGCCCTGGGCAGGCCTGGTATCCTTGGAAACCAATGAGGCTATGCGCTGATGGGCCAGCCCAGAGCAGGAGCCATTCCTTAGTATTTGCAAAGCTCCCGCACCAGCCCACTTCCCTTTGCCCTGCCAGAGCCGCCAGCACATCTGCCCCCACCCCTGGGGGCTGGCGCTTGCTTTTGGCTCCAGGCCTTCTGCTCCTGCTCCATCTTCTGAGTATACATCTGTTTCCAGATGTTGTCCCAGAGCCTTATAAAGTCTAGGAGAGGCCTGAGTTCATATATCCACAAAGACCTGCGTGTCAGTGGTGAGCTAATGTCAGGAACGGATCACTCAGGGAAAGCAGGACTCCTCATTTCCTGATGGGGATGGGTGTACAGGATAGACAAACAGGGCATCCCTTCCCCATTTCGGAAATGACCTTAACAAAGCAGCAGCATTTAGGAAAAAGAGAAAGAAAAAAATGGCCTTTGTAATGAGGTTTACAGGAACAAATGTTCAAGTGGTTCTGCCTTCACAGCTACTAAGGGTAGGGAACTAGAGGGAGAAGAGCAAAGCCTCCTGTGGATTTATTGGCCATTGGCCATAGTCCAGACATTGGGCTGAGCTTGAACCTGGGGGCTGTGTGGTGCCTGGCAGGGAAGAGACCTTTCCAGGACTGGCTCTGCCACTAGCATGCTGCGTGACTGTGGACCACACTCTGACCTCTCTGTGCTCAGTTTCGGCTGGTGTCACATACCAGTGCAGGCTTGGAGGGTTTATAAAGGTCCTCTGGGTAAGGGGTGAGGGTTCCCCACACTTCAAACCAGGAGTTCAGCTCCTGAGATGAGATCTGAATGCTGAATCCCACAGTCAAAACCAAGAGTTTCACAGTGGTGGGGACAGGCAGAGGGCCGGAGGACAGGACAATGAGCAGAGACACAATGCCATAACTTGTGTGTCCCAAATACTCGTAAACAGGGATCTGCTTCAGTAAACTAATTGGGTTCTTCATTATCCATCTATCGTCAACCAAAAACATCTGTCTCTTAACCCACTGTTGCTTACCTTTCTGACAGCTCTTCCTGCCTGTCAGAAAGAGCTCAAGTCCTGGGCTTCTTCCCCGAGCACATACTCAGGGTGCCCTTCCACCATCTCTGAGACCCAGATCCTGAGCCCTGTTTCCGTGGACTGACAGCTCTGAGGGTCTGTGTCTCCCTCTCACTCTTCAACTGTTTGTTCTTACTCCAAAGGGCTGAGAATGGGGCCCTAAGGGATGCATTTGTTCGTGGTTTCTGACGTCTGGCTGCAACGTGACCATCAGCATCATCTCTTCTGGATTTTGTACTTTATTAGGACCTTGCACCCATGATGTCATCTGAGTCTTTCAGCATTCCCCTGAGTAGGAGTTAATGTTCCCCTGCCCCGATAGGAGGCTGAGTTCCAGAGAGGTTAAGACTTTTACTGAAAGGCACACAGTTTGCAGATGGAGAAGCCAAGACTCCGTCTGGGTGCTTTATTTCAGCTCAACCTGAATCAGCAAAATGGTTTCATCTCCAGTGTTAATCTCAATAGATTGATAATAGCTTCCAGCTTTGGGAAGCCTAAATTTTGTTGTGGGGGGTGTTAGGAGTGGTGTTCTGTAGTTGATTAGTGATGTCTGCCAATGATATGGGAATGGAAGTGTTGGTTGTGTGCCAGACGTGACCAGCCATACCACCCAAGAGAAGAGGAATGGAAGGGACAGATGGTTGGGGCTGTTGGGGGTCAGGAAGTCACAGGATGCGTCCCTCATAAGAGATGGACCACATAAGCTTGGAACTTCTCTATTCTTCCAGTCTTCTCCTCTGTCTGGATGCTGCCATGCTCTAAGGCCCAGCTCAAAACTCACCTCTTCCTTCACCCCAGCTCCAAGTCTCCACCCACTCCCCTTCTCTGAGTCCTAAGGCTCTCATCATCTGCCTGCTTGTTTGGCCCTCAGCTCACGCTGCCTGGCACTACTGTTCTCTTCCTTGCACACATAAGTCCCCACAGAGGCCCCTCGGGACTGTGAGCTCTGCGAGTACCTGACTCCGGGTTTTGCTCCCACAAGGAGCTCAATAATAGGTGTGGACTGATTGATGATCAATGACCTAGAACATGCAAGAGGGCAAGCAGTGGCCTTTCTCTCAGCCGCAGGAACACAGGACTTGAGAGGAGGCAAGAACCCATGTCTGGTCTTTGTTGTATGTGCCTAGTCTCTGCTTTATTACAATGGCAATGTCAGTTCCCATGGACTGAGTACTGACTCAGTACTTTGCATACATTATTGCATCCAATTCTCACAATAAATCTAGGAGATAGTAATTGTTCTCCTCTTAGCTCAGATTTAAAATACAGGTGCAGACAGGGTACATAATTTGCCCAAGGTCACACAGATAGTAAACAGCAGAGCCAGAACCTGAAACTATGTGGAACAGCCTCCAAGTACACAGAAAATTAGTTCCAGAGCTGTGCATGCCTGACCTTGGAATAAAGCCAGGTAGGAGACTTCTGCTGAGTTATTCTCAAACCATCTGAGTCCAGAGGGATGTGAGCCGTTTAGGGCTGCTAGCTGCTCCTGGAAAAGGTCAACCAGAGAGAGCTGGTCTAGGAAGGGTCTGGGCATTAGAGCTGACAGTTGGGCATGGACTTTGCTAACCATGGCATTCCCCAAATCCTACTTTTTAGGCTCAAGTGATCCTCTAGACAGGTCCACTACTCTGTCCTACCAGGCATTCATTCTTTGCTGGGGTAAACACATTTGTGGATCACACATCCTGGTATTCATGACCTTGGGTAGTTCCCTTCCACATGATTCTAGGCGTGGTCATGTCACTTGTTTTGGCCAATGGGACATTAGCAAGTATCATACAAGCAGAAACATGATAAGCACTCTTGGAGCTCTCCCTTTGAAAGCCAGTCCACACGCTGTAAATAAGCTCAGGATAGACTACCGCCACACTGCTTAGGGCAGAAGAACCACTTAGCTGAGCCCTGTGAATTCACAGAATCATAAGAAATAATAAATCATTGTTTAAGCCACTAAGTTTCGGAGCAGTACCACTTAGCTGAGCCCTGTGAATTAACAGAATCATAAGAAATAATAAATCATTGTTTAAGCCACTAAGTTTCGGAGCAGTTTGTTATGCAGCCATAGATGGCTGAAATACTGTCTCTGGTTACTGCTACTATCATTCCTAGACATGGCTGGGCCTGATTATTCAGAAGTACATACATGTTCTTGTATATATATCTAGACTAAAGCAGATTATATACATATAGGTCAGCATACATGCCTTTCTCGGTACATGTATAGGTACACTCTCTCCCAACACACACACGCACACACACACTCTCACACTGGGAGTGGCTTGGAGCCAGCCACATGTACCTGGGGGCAGCTCTGGTCACCCAGAGCATCTGTACTCCCCTGCACGTGCCTGCTCGTACGTGCATGTGAAAGTGTGCATGAACTTGTATTGCAAAACACAAGAACAGATAAAGGCAAGCACATGCTGCGAGACCCTAAATTGATGGCAGCTGGCGGGTCACCGACCCATACACGTGCACACAGTCACTCGTGGCCTGGAACCATAAGCACCCAAACTCCTCCAAGACCCTCAGCCTGCTGAAGAGGGTCCCCCAGGTGTGGGTCCCTCCACACTTGGCTCTGCTTTTACCTTAATTAGAGAATTTGTTTTGGCCCCAGTTAATGAGGCTCCCAGGGCCTCCCGGGGCAGCCTGGCCCTCCCCCGCACATCTGCAGCCCCTGCATCTCAACCCCATCCTCTGCTCTGCAGGGTCACAGCCAGTGAACTGACTGGCCTGGCTGCGTGGGACGGAAGGGACGACTAGGGAAAAGGCATTTCCAAATGTCTGATCAGCAGCCCTTGATACAGGCTGGCCCCTGAGGCCCCACAGTGCTCTCCCCAGTGATGATGCCTGCTGCTGTCCCCTGAACTGGAGCAAACATTTAATATTATAACCTGCACAAAGGCAAGTTCAAAAGCCTAAGCCCCTAACTCTACTCCGAGATTGGCCTCAGTTCATACTCTTTCGGACCCACATCTGGCACAGATCAACAGCTCCCGACATCCACACCCCTTACCCTGCCAGTTCCTGCCCACCTCTCAGCATAAGCCCTCAGCCTTTTCCCCCTGGACTTCACATGTCTGCCATGGGGAGCCACTCAGCTTCCCCAAAGCACCACGCACTTTCTCCCCTGCAGGTCTTTGCACAGGCAGGTCACTCCCTACATCCCTTCACCTGGCCACCCTGCGCATCCTTCAGGTTCGATGCCCAAGCCTAGCTGGGCCTCCTCTTCTGGGCTCCCCAAGCACTCACTGACCCCGCACTGCAGTGCTCACCTGGGCTGGCCTCCACCACTAGCCCTCCTCCTTCACAGCTGCGTCCCCAGCGCCAGCACAGAGCCTGACATGAGAAAGTGCTCCATAAATATTTGTTGAATAGATGGATTTTTGAGCTGGGAAGGCTCTTATTCATCCCCCTTCTCCTTTCTCTCCCTTTCCCACCAACCTCTACGTATTCCTAAGAGGATGTAGTCGCACAGGTCGAGTAAGATAGGTAGGAAAGAGCCCAAACTGGAAGCACCCCTCATTCATCCTTCGCTCACCATTCGTTCACACCACTGTCCCTTGGGCGTCTACACTGTGCTGAGTGCTGAGCACAGTTGTCCCTGCTCCCCAGGAACTCAAGCCTAGGAGGGGACAGATACAGATCAGAGTTAGGATATGGCTTAGGCTACAGAACACAGACTCACGGCAACAGTGGCTCTGATGGACCAGGTTACTTCTCACTTACGGGAAAGTCTAGGCTTGTTTGGCAACTGGACTCCATGAAGCCCCCAGGGGTCCGGGTCTCTCTTCTGTCTCAGCACCCACTGCACGCAGAGGTCAGAAACAGAGCTGGGAAGCCGGGTGTCACGCCAGGGATCATAAAGCCTGGGAGAGAAATAAGAAATGGGGGATCTGGAGTGGCTGGGGGAGGTTCTGGCAGGTCCCTGGTCTGGGCCTCTTTGTACTGCCAGGAAGCCATTGGAGATGTGGGTGAGACGTGCAGGGGAGACGAGCTGTGGGTTTGCGTGGGAGAGTCGTCAGCAGAGAGGCGGAAGCTGGAGCCCAGGATGAGCAGGTTCTCCCAGGGTGAGTGCTCAGGGCAGGGACTGTCTACCCTGGGTGTAGCTCCCAATCCCTTGGGGAGCTTTTATAAGTAGAATGGGAACCTGTGCCCCCTGCCAACCCCTCCCACCAACCACAAAGAGATTCTGACTCAGCAAGGAGAGGTGAGGCCCTCTGTGTGATTCTGGGCTCTTCTACTTGCAAGAAAAGAAACCCAACTCATACTGGCTTGAGCAAAAATGATTCCTGTAACTGGAAAGTTTGGGCACGGATGAGCTTCCAGCACAGTCAGATTGAAGGATTTAAATAATATCTTCAGGACTCTCGCTCTCCACCTCTGTTTGCCTCTGTGTCGACTTCATTCTCAGGAATGATCTTTATTTACCAACAGTGGCAAGGTGCTCCCTGCAGCTCCAGTTCATCCTTCCAGAAAGCCCTTCCCAAAGAAATCACTGCTCACCCACCGCCCCCAGTCATTCCAGCCTGACACTCGTTGGCCTGAACGGAGCTCCACGCCTGCTCTAACCCGGTCACTGCAGCCAGGGGCGATGAGAGAGGCTAATCGGTGAGCTTGGCTCATATTCCCCAGGCCAGGTATGGGGTTAACCCCACCAGAGCCATAGGGACTGACAGGAAGAAGGTTCCTCAAAGGAAACTGAGTCCTAGTGGCTAGGAGAAGGGGGAATAGGCTCAGGGCAGATGAAACAACAAGCGTCTGCTCTCCCGTGGCCTCCACAGGTGACCTGACATGCAGCCAGATCGTGAGCCACGGGAGAAGAGCCAAGCAGAGGGCCTGCGGCAGTCCTGAGGAGGTCTGGCCTCCAGTTTTGATGTGGGGACTGGGGGAGGAGTCTTCAGAAAAGATTGGCAAGCAGGCGGGAGGGACAATGGAGACAGCACAGCGGGCTCTTGGACGGTGCTGCTTTTGGGAAGAAGGAGTTTGATGCTGTCAAAGCCACAGGGCGAGGAAGAGAAATGGGGCTCACTCAGGAAGACTGGGCTTGGGGTAAATGGCAGGGTTTTAAGCTGCAGCAAACAGGAGAATGAAAAAGTGGCCTGCCCGACAGAGGGTCCAGGAGGGGCAAAAAGGCAGAAAAACACAGAAAAGATGCAGAACAGCACAGATTGTATGCCTGGGGCATTTTTCCTTAGAAAGTCTGTTTTTATCTGGGAGTGTAATCGTGACCTCAGATCAAAAGTCAAATTCTTTGAGCTAGCATTGAAGAGCCTCTATCTTCTTGCTACAAACAAGAAATTCTATTTCCTAAGGACATTTCCTGGGCCACCGGGTTCCCGCCTTCTTCCTGGGAACCCGTGAAGCACCTTCTTGTGGCCTTTACTCCAGTTTGTGGATCTTCACCTTTCTGCCTTCTGTAGCTGTTGTACGCGAACACTTCGAGCTCCTCGAAGACAGGGGCTTTTCACCACAGAGTGCCAGATCTGGCCCCCACCTCTGAAGAAAGAAGAGTTCGAGATAAGCCTGGTTGTGCAGTCACATTTGCCTGGGGTGCATGATGCTTAACGTGAAGGGACAATCTCCCAGGGTAAGACTTTCAAACAGTACAGGAGGAAGGGGAGGGATATCTGGGGACAGAGCCCCTCAGTTCAGGCTAAGTCCCGCTTCCCACAGACTGCCACCCGCAGCTGTCACTTGTGGAAAGATGGAGGCTAACTGTGACCCATTTGCTTTCTTTGAGATTGAAACTTCTTCCTATTTCACAACTAGGAGCCCGGAGCCAACTGTGTCTTAGCCAGCCCTAGCAGCCATGAATTTCTAAAGAGGAAAGCAGATACCAATCATCGAGTGCCTACTATGTATACTGAGTGTATATTGAGTATATTGAGTGCCTACTGTGTGCCAGGCACTGCATTCAGTGCTTTACATGCAAACCTCATGAAGTCCTCCCAAACAGATGGGTACTTTTATTTTAAGCCCATTTTATAAATGAGAAAACTGAGGCTCAGGGATGTTAAGTAACTCCAACATTGACAGAAGTGGGATCTATACTTGGGTTTCTCTGACTCCAGAGTCCCCTCAGAAGCCCCGGGGTTTGGACACGTTTCTGATGCTGGAGTCAGTTCCGGCCAACATGGCACCCTCCTCCTTCAGTTCCCAATTACAAGGATGCTCCATCCTCAAACTTTTTAGGTTTTGCTGCCTTAGCATTCCTGAGGGCCTCTAAAGTCCTGAAAGGAAAACGATAAGCTTGCAGAATAAGGAAGGAATGAAACTAACTCCCCACTTCTGTTCGCCCAATCAGTCTGGCCTGGGAGGAGAGTGGGAGAAGCCAGAGTCCGGGAATCTCCTGGCCTGTACCTCCCGGTGCAGAAACTCTCCGGCGCCCCCTGGTGGTCTTCGATGCCTGTGTGTTCTCTCGCAAGAATTTCTCTGCACTGCAGACTGGGACTTCCCATCACAGGCGTGGAGAAACAGAGGCACACTTACCCAATGTGGCACTCAAGGAAATCCTAGAGCTGGGACTGCAATCCAGAGTTCCTGGACACCAGTCCTTTCTGGAACATCACTTTCTATTCCTGTTGTCCTCCACAGTGGCTTACTGACCCAGCAGTCAATGTTATATTTATTCTTTATGATCTAAATATTATGTGACAAGTTCAATACACTCTATTAAATGTGCCACACTCTTAGATGTGCCCTGATACTGTGTTATATAGGAAGCTCCATCAGGTCAATATATAAAACGAAAAGTTTGTGTTGGCATGCCCTGTTATTAGGAAGCGGAGTTCCAACACCTCTGTTGCCCTCACCCCCCCTGCATGTGGCAAGGGCCAGCCCTCTCTCCCCTGCCTGCTGTTCCTGGGAGACAGGCTTTCTCCAAAAACTCAATCCCACCGCTGCATTTGCAGGAATGGCAAGAGGTGCAAGGAGATAAAGTCTCTTGGGGTACAAATGTTAAAGTGGGGGGAGGTGACAAGAGAAGAGAGGAAACGACAAAATGCCCTTCAGGCCACCGGCTTTTCTCTGCTAGAGTATAGGAAATGACAGCAGGAGAGAGCGCGGTTAGCCTCAGGCAGGACCCCGCAGGGATGGAGTAAGAGTTTGCTAGGAATTGCTCTGCTCTGAAGGCTGGGAAGGTTGGGGCAGGCTGGGGGGGATGGAATGGGTCTCAGACCGAGGGCAGGCAAGAAGGAGAGAGAGCAAGACCGACAAGCAGCAGGACTGAACCGCCTCTCCGACACCGTGGAAGAAATCTTCTACTGAGTTTTTATTCTCCCGGACCTTATTAGGTGTTGAGAGAGAGAAAGGGGTGCCAGTTCTACTGCTCCCTGGAGGGCTGACTTTTCGCCCCAGATTAAAGATGTAGTGGGCGGAATGAGCCCCGCCACGGGCGCTGGCAGCTGCGGGGCTCGGGAGGTCCAGAGCCCACGGCGGAGCCGGCTGGGGCGAGAAGGAAGGGGCGAGAGGTTGCAGGGGGTGGGGGCGCCTCACGGCGGCCGAGGGGATTTGGATCGTCCTGCTCAGGACGTGGAGATCCGTCCAGAAGCCCTGACAAAATCTCATCCGGGTTCCTGGAGGGTCTCAAAGGCTTTGCCAACTTGTCGGAAAGCAGAGTGGAGTGGTGCCTGGCCCTGTGGCCTCCGCGCAAGGCCAAACGTGCCCTCGGCGTGAATCCCGAGAAAGGGAGAGAAGTGTAGCCCCAGCTCCACTCCACACCCCCTTCCTGCCTATAAATAACCTGGAGTGTCACTTCAAAGAGGACGGGGAGCGCGGGAGAGGGGCTCCCGGGCCGGCGGGCTGGGGCAGCGGGACTGCACACCACGCCCCCCACCCCGGGCGAGTTTGCATAAATAAACAAATCCAGGCCGTCTGCCCTGCAGGAGGTGGAGGAGGGTTGGGGTGGAGGAGGAGGAGGGAGGGGGCGGGAGAGATTAGTTTGGGAAGTAGCACGGATTGCTCATCCGATCCGTGCAGCCACAGCCAGTGTGTCAAGTTACAGAGGCGCCGGAATCGGCCCCAGCGCTCCTCGGCAGCGGCCACAACCCACCTCTGCCCATGGGGCCCTCCATGTGCGCCCCTTCGCCCGGGGACTGAAACTGGCTCGCTCAGGAGAGGCGAGACACTCAGAAGGACCGACAGCACGGCACCAACTGCTCTGCAGATACTCGAAGGGAAAGACGGGGCGGAGAGAAGGAAAGCCGACCAGATTCCCCTAACTTTCCTGGACCTGGAACGTTCTTCGAAATAACTTTTTTTCTCACCTTGGTGTACCCCGATTACCGCTGGTTGTGTTTTTCGGCATTTACCCTCCTGCTGCTAATTTTGCCGTCCTCTTTGCCCGGAGCAAAGGAAAGGGACGTTTCCAGCGACTCAAGCCCTTTCCCTCTGCCCCGAAGTTTGGATCGCGCCTTTTGGCAGAGGCTCTCGCCTTTATTTATTCTATTTATTTATTTATTGGTTCTCAAGAAGCGAGGAGATGGCAGCGGAGCGCGCCCACAGAGCGGCAGCGGCCGGTGCCCGCGGCCCCGGGGAGCTGGGCGCGCCGGGGGCGGTGGCGCTGGCTCCGGCGCGGGCGGAGCGCTGCGCGCGGCTGCCGAGCCCGGGGTCGTGCGGGCTGCTGGCGCTGGCCCTCTGCTCGCTGGCGCTCAGCCTGCTCGCCCACTTTCGGACGGCGGAGCTGCAGGCCCGGGTGCTGCGCCTGGAAGCGGAGCGCGGGGAGCAGCAAATGGAGACGGCTATTTTGGGACGAGTCAACCAACTGCTGGACGAGGTCTGTGCTCTTTGTTGCTGGCTTTTATCCCTCCCCGCGGCGCCCCCTCGCGCAGCCTCCAGACTCTTCCCCAGCCCGTGCCCGCGGGCGCTCGCTGTCTGCGCCGCGCGGTGAACCCCGAGCTCGCACGAGTCGTCTGCGGGAGGGGTCGGGTGCACGCGCGGACGCTGCCTGGCCAGGGATCCGGACAACCTGGTGGGCACAAGCGTGACCCAGCAGCTCCTGCCCTGCGCTGGCGCCCCGGGAGTCCAGCGCTGAGAGCGCCCTGGGCGCTCGGGGCAGGTGGAGGAAGGCAGGGCACTGAGGCGCGCGGAGGCGGGCGAGCTCCACTTCTCCTTCTCCGACGGTGTGAGAGCCGCCCCGCGCCCACGCGGCTGGAAGCGTGCCCGGCAGCCCGGGCCAAGGCTTACTGAGCCCCCGTGGCCCTCCATCTCCACCCCTTGAGGGTCAGCGCCTGAATTTATTGGTGCGTTGGGAGTGAGGGAGTGAAGGAGTGAGTCATCCAAGGGTCTGCAGGGGCCAGAGGGGACAGTCCTTGCAGGCTGTGGTGCTCTGGTCCCTGCTCACTGCCCCAAGCCACCAGGCCCCGAGTGTGGGTCGCCTGGCTCTGCAGTTCTTGGGCACGAATTCGCCAATATCCTTTGTTCCTAAACCTGGTTTCTTATGCAGCGGCCTCTGGCATGTCCACGACGTTTTTCTGTCTGTGTATTTTTCTGGAAAAACGATGCTGAGCTTTCTCCTGTTCCCAAAATTTCCTTGATCCCAAGTGAATTGAAAGCTGCTAGTGTCTCTCTTAGCCATGGCAATCTTGGAAGTAAATGAAAAAACTGCACCTTCCCCAGGAAGGAGGGACATGCAGCCTCCTTGTGCCATCAGAGGAGAGGTTGGTCCTTGAGAGGGTGAGGCCTGGTGACTTATGGGAATCGGAAAGCACAGGGGATCCAGGGCCCAGATGAAGGCGGACAGGCAGGTGAGGGCTGCGGCAGTCTGGGAAGAGGTCCTGCAGTAGGCTGGCCATGCGAGGTTTGCATGGGGAAGAAATGGGAGAAGATTTCTTACTTAGTTGGAGGTGGTATGGAACAGTGAAGACCAGGGTGTTGGAGTCCAGCAGTCCTGGGTTTTTATCCCCTACTTGGAAGCTGTGCAACCTGGGACAAATACTCCAACCCCTCTGAGCTTGCAAAATGGTGGTGATGATGGCAAACATTAGCGCCTAGCTCTAACTGTGACGGGGACTGTGGCCATTTTGGCAGGATGCGCTGGTTTCCTACAGCCAGGCTTCTCCCAGGTGTCTCTGCCAGGCCGAGGCTGGCTCCTGGCAGAGCAGTTCTCCAGGGTGGTCAGGGAGAGGGAGATCTCAGGGCCAAAGCAAGAGGGCGGTCACAGGGCAGGTTACTGGTGCTAGTGTTGCACCCATGACTGCTGCTGTCAGCTCACTCCCACGCTCTGCTGGGCCCCAGGGAATCCAGAGGGCTTGGTCAGGCCACCTACAGTCCCCTGGGCCTGGGGGTAAAACATATCTGGGCTTAGGGAACTTGAGTTGGCGGCCTTTGGCCTGAGGGCTGAGCATGCAGATGGGACTGGCTGGGCAGTGAAGAGGGTGTGGGGACATAGAGTGCTTGGAGACAAGCATCTGACCCTGGGGGTTTGTCTCAGTCCCTCTCTCCACCCTCTCCCCTTCCCAGACCCTTTTGCTAGCCAGGCTCTGCCCCAGACCTTTCCCAGCTCCTTGCTGCCGCTGTTTAAGACTTAGCCATGCCCTGTGGCATGTGCTCAGGGCCTGGGGCCTTTTCGTCTGACGTGTGATCCCTCCTCTCCAAACTACAGCTTCCTGTTTACCCGGACTTCTCAACTTCTCACCTGCCAGAGCTGAAAGTCACCCCAGAGATCATCGGAACTGACCCTCATTTTACAGATGGGGAAACTGAGGCCGAGAAAAGGGCAGTAGGTTATCCAGAGCCACATGGCGAGATTCAGGACTAGAACTTTAGCCTCCTGACACTCCTGCCACAGCCTTTCCACTGTGTCCTGCCACCTTTTTTTTGTCCATTCTCATTCATTCATTTGGAAACCATTTACTGAGAGGCGGCCGTGGGCCAGGCACTGTAGGAGACACTTCTGCCCTCCTAAACATACAGACAGCCAGGACACAAAGAAGAAAATAGGCAGTGATCTTGTCGTGTGAAAAATTGCTACAATAACGAAAGAAGAGGGGCCTGGGGAATGTATTACGTGCACCATCATCTGATGGTGGTGGCAGTTACCGCAGGCTTCCTAGGGAAGCGATTTTCAAGTGAAGAGTTAAAGGGTGAATAAGGATTTGCCAGGCAAAAGGGGCTTTGTCCTAAGGGGGCAAAGGGAACAACTTCTGGGGCCTGGAGGCCAGAGGGAGGGGTTTGCCTGGGGAACTGAAGGAACTCCAAAACCCTAGAGCACTGGGAGAGTGAGGTGGTGGCTTAGGCAAGGAAGGGCCTTAGGGACAGTTAGTGCTACATGAGTAATGGGGAGCCATCGAAGGCTTTGGAGGAGGGCAGTAAGTTCCTAGAATGAAACCTTAAGGCAGGCAAAGCAGTGAAGCCAAACGGGAGGCTACTGCAGGCCAGAGGGAACCATGGCATGGAGTGTGGGTGGAAACGGGGACAGAGGGGTGACTGGAAATGGTGGCTGCAGTGAGGAGCCTGAAATCACAGGGGAAGGTGCTGGAGCCAGAGACAGGGAGCTGTCCCTCGGGGGGGAAGGGGTCAGTGGCCAGGTCTGCAGGGCTGGGGCCTGCAGCCCTGGGGCTCAGGCTGTCCAGTACAGTAACCACTAGTCGTGTGCAACTCATAATATTTAAACTAACTAAAACTAAATAAAATTTAAACTTTCGTTCCTCTGCGGCACCAGCCGCATTTCAAGTGCTCAATTGACACCACGGCTAGTGACTACCATATTGGACAGTGCAGATAGAGAAAGTTCTGCTGGACAGTGCTGTTCTAGGGGCAGCTTCCAGGCCTGCAAAGGTCCTCAGAGCAATTTGAGGGGACCCACCCTGGGCCTTTCCTTTCCCAGGTGTATTGTATTCTCCCAGGTCTGAGTAAAGGGCGATGGAGAGGAAGGGATGAGGCAGAGAGCTGGGCTGGCAGAGAGCCCCAGGGAGAGGACAAATCAGAGAGAAGAGAGGGAGGAGATGGTTCTGTTACAGAATAATCCTGGGGAGTGATGTGCCGAGGGTCCCTGCCCTCAAGGGGCACACAGGCCCCTGGGAAGCCTAGGGGCCGAGACCCGGATGCTAGCTGGTCTTTGCCAGTCGCATGTCATTGGGCCAGCCACGCCACCCCTCTGCACTTCAGGTTCCTCTTCTGGAAAATCCTGGCCCTGCCTCCCTCTGGGGATTGCTGCAAGACCCTCCAGAGATGGCAGATGGGAGTCTTCACTAAAAGATGCCACCACAGAAGGCCACGATCAGGACCAAATGAGTGCTCAGAGGGGGCTCCTAGGGAACTGGGGCTGGCACGCCTTAGCGCCTACAGGCCTGGGCCACTTCCTGGAGGGTGGAGGAAGGGCAGTGGGCGGGGCAGTCCTGGTGAGGCACACAGCTGTGAGATGGTTTGGGGGCAGGAACCCAGGGGCACATCCGATGGGGACAGCATCGTGCTGGGGGTGGAGACCGTGTATCTGTGAGGCAGAGGGAGAGGGAGCTGGCAGGGAGGGACCCAGTAGGGGAGGAGGCCTGGGATGAGGCGAGCCGGGGCCACAGCAGACCCGAGGGGGCCAAGCCACTGGGAGGGGTGAGTCAGAGCGGGTGGAGGATGGCTGCGGGGAGCCGGCCTGTGGGGAACCAGGAGTGTGGTTTCCAGACCTCAGGCCCCAACTCTTCCCCCATCAGCGCCCCTCTCCTGGTCTGGGACCCTTAACGAGCACTCCAGCTGCCTGTTATTTGATTTGCTTGCTGTGAAGAAAGAGACTGGAATGTCCCAAACGGAGAAAATCAGATGACACCTAGGACTAGGCAGCGGGCGTGCAGTGAAAGATGGGGGTGGAATTAAAAGAGCCAAATCCATTTTGTAGGCCCAACAGGGAGCAGAGGAGGGTCTCAGAGCCACCTTCGAGGTGAATCTTGAGGGAGGCCAGGCAGACTCCTCTTCCCTAACAGTAATGACAGCAGCCACTGTGTTTACGGGGTGCGCTCAGGGGCCGCTGCCATGCGTGTTCCCAGTGTACCTCTTTTGATTCCTACAATTTCCGTAGGGGATTGACTCTCCCATGACCCCATTTTACAGACCAGAAGACTGATGTCACTGTACCTACATCCCACTAGCTGACATTCATTCCTCTGGCTGTCAGGGAATCCCCTGGGAGAAGAAGTGGTTGAAAACTTCCAGGCTAAAATGTTGAGGAACCCCAGGCCGACGCCCTCATCCCTCCCAATAATAATTGTAATAGGAGGGGCTCACATTTATGGGGTGGATATGGGACCCTTTATCGGGGAGGCATTTAGGAGAGAGATGAAAACAGTGGCTGAAAGACTGGGGCCCTGGATGGGGTCCCCTAGGATTGAATGCGGGGAGCAGGAGGGAAGCAGGCTCTTAAAGGGAACGTATGTGTATGGCAGGGTGGGCAGCCTCTGCGGAGTGTCCTGTGTAGACCTGGGCCTCAGGAGATGGGCAGGCCTGGATCTGGGTTTTCTCGCCGTCTCGATCCTAAATCTATGCCTCCTTTCACGAAGTGAGTAAAGTCCAGTCCCCTCTCTCTACAGAGGGGAAAGCAGGTCCAAGGGCTAGACAAGCTGGTATCAAGGAGCCAGGGGTAGGGTCAGTCCCCGGCAGGCACCTCTCCTCCACACCAGCCCTTCTCCTTTCTAGACAGTTCACCAGGTCAGCGGTGGCCAGTACCCGGCGTGCGTGTGCTCTGCTCCCGCGCCAGGGCCCGCAGCAGCCTGCGTTCATCAGCTGCCACACGCCTTCCCCCGAGTGTCCACACGGCCTCAGAATCCTTTTCAACACGGGGCTCCAGGAAGCCACCACCAAGTAGGGAGCAAGGGCGCTCAGGACTCCAGATTGTTCTGTTTGTCGCAGTGCAGGGGAACGCTTACCAAAGATTAAGTCAGGGGGGAGTCGTTAGAGCTCCGAAGCTTCTGCAGAGGCCCGAAAACTAGCAGGTAGCGCCAAACCACACAGAGGACCTCATGAAGTAGCCAACCCTCCCAGGAGGGTGATGGGGGAAAAAAGTAAAAGCATCTGAAACAAAATTCCGTCTGCCTTAAGCATGGTTTCACAATTTGACCACTCTCAGAACGACGCCCTTCCCCCGCATTCCTAATCATTCTAGACCTGCCTCCAGTGCCCTCTGGAAAGCTGCCTGGAACCACCCCAACCGGTGTGGACTCTCTCCCTGTCCCGACTTCCTGCAGCTCTTCCTGGTCGTGCCAGACCTTTAGCTCAGAGAAGGAAAATAGACATAGCATGTGTTGTTGGCTTCCCTTCTCCCAAACCCTGGCAGACATTACTAATCATTCAGTATACTCTTTTTGGGGAACCAAGATCGGCCTCAGAATCCTTCTCAACACAGTGTGCCAGTGGCTGCCACTCCCAGTCCATTAGAGTCAGTGCGAAAGATAAAAATCTCTTTGTCTTCCGAGGTTCAGCCTCAACCACACCGTGCAGGGGATGTTCCTCTCTGTCGCCTTTAGATGTCTTGTCTCCCCATTTCACCATACACGACCTGCCGACAGGGACAGAGGCTCATAGTCTGGGTCCCTTACTGAGTCTAGCCCAGGACTTTGCACATAGTAGGCAGCCCTCACCAATTAGTTGTTGGTTTAAGGTCCCCCTGCTGGAGGCGAGGGAAGACGTCTCAGTTAGCTGTGCCCCCGACATCCCCAACCTCAGATCACCATTTGCTCAGGGGTGTTCTGGGGAAGGGATGTTTTATGTCACCCAGCAGAGGATAAAATGACCGACTCCTCACAAATCTGGGCTGCGTGCCTGGTCCTGGCTGGGAGAGCAGGGAGTGCTCAGTGTAATGTGTTCCCACCTGGACAGCGCAGGCGGGTCCCCTCTCACCCTCTACGCCCAAGGTCAGGGGCTTCATCTTCACCTGCCCCGGCTGCCTGGCAAGTTTTCTTTGGAGGGGGCATGAGCAAAATAGTGAAGCAGGCAAACCACAGCATTTGGTATCCCGTAGACCTCTGCTACTAATTAGTTGTGTGACCTGAGCCTCGGTATCCTGATCTGAAAACATCTTCCCCACAAGGTTATTATGGGACTAAATGGAATCATTCGGTTAATGACATCTGCAATCATTGCCACCTCTCTCATCATTGGAGGAGATGAGATGGGGCTGCCCTGTGTTTACAACTTTTATTAATAGCTAATATTTATTGAGTAATTACTATGTGCCAGGTACTGTATAAAGAGCTTACATGTATTGATTCACTAAATCCTCACAATAATCCTATGAAATGTTACTATTGTTACTATTTCCTTCCTACAGAAAAGAAAATGGAGGCCCAGAGAGGTTAAGTAACTCCCAAGATAACACAGCAAATGAGTGGCAGAGCCGGGCCTTGAACCCAGGTGGTGTGGCTCCAGAACTGGCATTCTCAGCCACTAGGATATAGCTGTCTCTGTGAAGTACCATGCCCCTCTGACTCGGCTGAGGCTAGTCAAACCAGCCAGGACCTGGGGACCTGTTCGGTTCAGTTTGGCTCCCATGGGCAGCATTCACTGAACTCACTCGGCCTTAGGCCCACGTTACCATCTTTGCTGTCAGAACGACACTGAGGGTGTTGCTAAGTATGTCAGGCCTTGGTGACGAGGACCCTTAGGAGAGTCCTTGTCCAGCCTTGGCTTCTAGAATGCTTGGGCTTCCCAGGAGGGATGATTTGTTCTTGTCTCTTGGACTCTGAACTGGCCGCTAGGAAGCTTAGCAGCAGATCTGGGATTCAGCCAGTGGCAGAGGTTTCTGTATGAGTCTTGATCTAGATCTCTTTGTCACTCTGCCTCTCACTGCCTTCTTCTAACTTGCTGTGTAACATCTGTCTGTCTGTCTATCTCAGCTGCCTGAATGCCCCCTTTAAAGCCAGGTAGGGGTACAAGTTCTGAAGTAATTGAACATTTTGAAGTTGCCCTCCCCCCTTCCTACCTTGTCTGCATGTGCTAAAGACCTGCGCCCGGGTGGGTGACCGGCTGGCTGCATTAGAATCGCCTGGGGAGCTTTTACAACACTCCAAGGTGGGCCTCCCTCCCAATAGCTGGATGTGGACCCCACGGGTAGGGTCTGGCAGGGGGTGTCCCACAAGCCCCACGGTGACTGCAGCCGGGGCTGGGAAGCCCCGAGAAAGAGAGTTTATGTGTGTCCTGGTGCCTGGAGCCTGCTGTGTAAGGAAACCCAGACCCCCTGTCCTGGGTCCCAGGCAGTGCTCAGGGCCGAGGGGGCAGTGAGGAGGGTCACAGTGAGATGCCATGGAAGTCCCACTGTGCACTAAGTAGTCTGAAAGGCCGGGAGGTTTAAAGAAGGGTGAGCGGCGGGGTTTTTGCTGTTGTTTTCCAAAAAATAAAATCAACCAGGGGTTTGCCCTCCAGGAGAAAGGTTTCAGAGAAGTCTCAGATATCCTTCTCCCGCCTCTTTTGGTTGGATTCTGCCCCTCCCGGAAGCAGCTTGGGGAGCCCTCAGTAAGTGAGAGCAGTGAGCAGCAGGCTCCTCCAGGGGAAACTGAGGCCCAGGCCTGGGGAGGCTGGGGCAGCCTGGGGTCCCGGCTCTCCTGGGGGTTGTCTGGGCAGCAGGCCCAGCAGCACTTTCCGGTTGACGCCCCCTGCCATCCCACGTCCTGGGCGTGGCCTCCCTGCAGAGTGGCTCTCTGTGGCCGAAAGGGCGGGACAGGCTGCTGGCAGCTGTACTCGCCTGGTCCCTCAAAGAGCACAATCGGGCGGAACTGCCTGCCTGAGAGGCTTGCACAGCCTTTGAGGAGGACACTGGGCCGCTGTCTCCCGGCCTGGAGGCTACTGTGGGCTTCCTGGAGCTCAACAAGGGCTGAGCCTCTGCCTCCTGAGCCGCTTTGCACTGCCACTGCCCCGCCCCTCCCTGCCCACCGCACCCTCCTGGCTCTTCAGGCTGCAGCAAGGAGGGCTTGCTGCTCCCAGAGGCTGTCTCAGGGCCTGGGCTTCCACCATTGAGACACTTCTTGCCCACAGCCATCTGTTGAGCTACAGCTGCCCCCTGTGAAGGCACCTCTTCTGCACCAGGCCACGCTCTGACAAAGGTGGCCCGTAGGGCAGGCCAGGAAGTGTGACCTCCGGGGGCGGGGATGCAGAAAGAGGCATTAGTGGGGACTCTTCCAGCCTCTGTCCGCCTCCCCCTGCACTGGCACTTAAGGTTTCCTTGAGTTGGGGGAGGCTCTGTGACATGGGAGGTCAGAGGGTGATCCTGCCACCTCCAGCCTCTCCCCACTCCATAGAATCAGGAAGGGCCTTTGTAAGATATGTGCTGCACCAGGAATTTCCAACAGCAGCCCTGGTCCTCAGGCTTACACACCACAGTGACGGGGAGCTCACTACCTTATGCAGCTGATTGTTCCAGGGCGGGGTAGCTGTGGCTCTTAATATTGCATGTGTTGTTCATCTTTTTGGAGCCTCAGACCCATCTCTATGCCCACTAACCCACATCTCCAGCATGTCTCAAAAGCACCTCAAACTCACAGCGTCTAAACCGAGCAGGAAGTCCGGCCCTTCCCTAGCAATCCTTCATCTGTCAACGCGCCGGCAGCCACGCCCACCCTGGCCCACTGCCCACCCTTCCCATTGCTCCCAGGCTAAAGACTAGATTTCTTAACGTGACCCAGGTGGCCTGCAGGGTGCAGCCCTTGCCACCCTCTCCAGCTCCGTGGCTCACCTCCCCTTGCCTTTGGAGTCCAGCCACGTGCTGGTACACTGTCATGGCTAGAAGCACAGACTGTGGGACTGGCTCTGCTAATTACGGGCTGTGCAACCTTCGACGAGTTGCACAACCTCTCTGTGTCTTGGGTCGGACCTCTGTAAAACGGAGATGATGATAACAGGAGTATATCTCCCTTATGAGGTTATTTTTAGGATTAAGAAAGTTAAAACGTCAAGTGCTTGAGCAGTGCCTGGTACTCTAGTAATAGTCCCGTCTCCTTGAAAGAGCCACGATCTCTCGCAGGCATAGAGTGGGGAGTGTGGGCTCCGAACCTGCTTCTTGGGTTCAAATTCTGCCTCTGTCCCTCCCGTCTGTGTGCGTCTTGCATGTTACTTTGCCTATTTCTGTTTCAATTTCCTCACTCATGAAATGGGTTGCTGTGAGCGCTGAGCGAATTCCTACATGCAAGACACTTGCTTGGTTCCTAAGAGGCACATTATCGTGTTGGCTTCTAGCCGCTCCCATGTGTCCAGTTAGTTTAGCTGGTGCCGGTGCTCAGATCTCAGCTCACTGTCACTTCCCTGTGATGGGCCAGACTAGTCGGTGCTCATGACTGGCTCTCGGCACCTTGTTCCTCTTGGCCACAGGCCTGATAACCGCTGCTTCATGTCGATGTGTGTGGTTTGCAGACAAGGGTAGCCTCCGTGTCTGCTCTGCTCAAAAGTATGTCCCCAGCACTTCGCATATCTCTGGCACATAGTAGGTGTTCAGTACCCATTTGTGAAAGGGAAGAAGGGAGGGAAGGGGTTCCGAACATTCACCCCAGGACTCTTACCCTCCACCGCTCCCCTCTCTGTGGTAGGGGGCCCCTGCCTCCCCCGCACCAGGCCCAGAGATGACCCCTGACCTCCTGAGACCGTTGTGGTCCTGGGCCCCTTGCCCACCTGGCTGCCACCCATACAGTCAGTTCTGGGGCCCCACTCCTTGACTTCGCTGAGACAGCAGCAGGACCTTGGGGTAGCTGGAAGGAAGGACTTCCTCATATGAAAGCCGGAAAGCTCACACAGGGGCCTGTGCCTCCTTTCCCCCACTTTTCTGAACCACAGAGCCTGAAGCCACATCTGTCTGTGGTTCTGGTGAAATAGGGAGGCAGAGGGAGGCAGAGGCAGCTTGTGACATCCGGAGGACCCTCAGGCCCCTGTTTCATGGCCCCGGGAGTCTGTGATCAGGCGCCAAGTCCCTTACACAAAGAGAGCTGCAGAGGGAGGGAGAAGACAGCTCCTCGGGCACCCCCAGCAGCCTCCTGCCAGCCCCCAGCACACAGGCCCCAGAGCAGCGCAGGCGAGTCCAGCGTTGCTGGGTGTGGGTTGGATGTCTGGAGCTGCTCCACTTTGGTTCCCCCTGCCCGAGCTGCCTGTGCCCTGGGCCTGTGGCCGCACATGGGCCTGTCCCTTTAACAACCCCCTTCTGTGGGGCCAGCCCTCTCCTGCAGTCCCTGGGATGCGGTCCTGCCTCTGTGCCTTTGCTCTTCACTGGAATGCCCTCCCATCTCCATCTGTCCAATCTACACACATTCTGCCAAAGCCCAGCCCCAAGCCCACCTCCTCCTGGGACCACAAGGATGAGTCCTAGCGGGCAGGCTTAAGAGTAAGTTATGTGGTTCGAGTGCGGATCAAGACACCAGTCCCAGGCCCCTGCCCTCCAAGAGCCAGCTCCGTCTCCATCGGGGCAGCCGGCCCAGCAGCAGTGAGGCTGCAGGGTGATCAAAAGGGCTCCAGTAGTGGAATCAAGCCCCTGCTCTGTGCCAGGTGCTGTCATCAGAGCAGTGGCACAGGTGCCGCAGCTTTGCTGCTGCAGTCACTGGGACAGGCACCGCCTCTCCTTTTAACTTCTAGTTCTCAGGGTCAAAAGGCAGGGCTTCAGGCAGGACCGTCACTCACCCCCCTCTTGTGGGAAGACGGGCTCTGTCTTTCCCAGGAGAGGGAGGGGCGTGGCAAGTGCAGGAAACCTGACCACTTGTCCCAGTGCTGCACGCCATGAGGCCAGGGCAGTGGAGGCCAGGCCAGCATCACTGCAGCAGGTGGGAGAGGCAGGCCTGGCACCAGCTCAAGAAAGAAGTGGCCTTCACGTGGCCACCAAGCAAAATAAACTGGCAAAGCAGCTGCTCGCCCTTCCTCACGTCTGGACATCTCTGTTTGTTTTCCAGTCTCATCTCACAGTCTAGTGGGTAACTGATATTATCCCCATTTTATGGATGAGGAAGTCAAGATCCAGAGGAGTCTACCTCTTGCTTAATACGGGTGGTGGGAGAGTTGGGGCTACACCCCAAGGCCCAGGCACCCCAAGTGTAGCTCAAGCTGATATGATACGATGTGACAGGACATATCAACACTGCCAAACTCCACATATGGTGGATGCTTCTTTGGAGTTTGGGGACCATCTATGCCAACCCAGTCCTGTGCCAGCCTCCGAGGACAGGTGGTTCTAATTGCAGTCATATACTAATAATATCAAAAATCAATTATTAAATGCCATTTTCTAAATAAAGTGCCTGGTAGGTAGTGTTCGATATGCATAGCTATTATTATTAACTCTCGTTTAATTATTCAACCCAAAATTGCTAAGTGCTTCATGGTTTCCAAGGCATGTTCCTCTATATGATCTCATTCAGTCTCCATGCAAGCACTCAGGAAGCTGTCAGGGGGAGCAGGGGCGTATCCCCATTTCACGGATCCCCCTGAGGGGAGGTGCCAGGCTCCAGGTGACAGCTGTCCCATGAAGAGCTCACCTGGCCTCTCTCTGGGCTTGCTCTCCACACTGTGGCTTGGACCTGAGCCACATATCACAGAGGCCCATGTTGAGCTGGGGCCCTTTAAGAGCTCTGAGGCTGAGGGATGGGGAGGGAGTGGCCCCTAAATCCAAGGCCCGGCTGGAGCCACGTTCTCTGGGGGGAGTGAGTAGCCGCCTGGCATTTTCCCTTTGATACTGATACAGGCATTTTAATAGCTGCGACCGATCAGGCGGGTGATGTTTCAGCGCTGGCCACACAGGGCATTCCGGGAGGCCCAGGCTGCCAACAGGGGCAAAGCAGGAAGGCTTCTCTGCCCAGGGTGGCTGGGGGTCCCCCCCAGGGCCTCAGCCCAGAGATTTCTCACCAGGGGTCTCAAACTCAGATGCCTAAGGGGCAAGGCTGGTGGCCTACATAGCCGAAGCTGGCTTGGGGGAGAGAGTACCTTGGTGACCTGGACAGCCTGTGCCCATCTGAAAGGGGCAAGCAGCACGTCACACCACCTACTGTACTATGCCTGGTGTTACAGACCCTCCCATTGTACCAGAGAGACCAGGAATCAGAACTTGATGTGAAATCTCCTGATTACTAAACAACCAGTATCTGCTGAGCACCTCCAATGAGCCAGGCCCTGTTTAGACACAGTGAATAAAACAGAACAGAGTATCCACGTCCCTGTGGGACTTACATGCTGTGGTGAAGGGGGACAATGAGCATGGGGATGTGTTAGGTGGTTATAGCAGTAATCAGGCCAGGAATAGCAGGCATGGGCGTGGGCTGAGAGAGAAAGACACATCGATGAGAGCTGTGAGGTTTTGAGCAACTGGCAGGACGTAGCTGCCCTTCCCTGTGATGGGGAGGCTGGTGGCAGGGGCAGGTCTGGGGAGTGGGGACAGAATGTCAGGAGCTCAGCTAGTTTGGAGATGCCTGGGGATGGCCATGCCGGGTTGACAGTGGACGTATGTGCCTGGAGTTTTGGAGGGAGAGCCAGGTTGGAGTGCAAAGGGGCATCATCACACACAGACACTTTGAAGCTGTCAGGCCAGGTGAGGTCCTCCGGGAGCCGGTGTCTAGCGAAAGAGGTGGGACCCTGGGTGTGGGCCCTGTGACCCTCAGTGGTTAGACCTCAAGTAGGTAAGAAGGAGCCAGCAAAAGAGACTGAGAGGGAACAGCCAGGTGGCAGAAGGGAGGCCAGGAGAGTGCAGTGGCTGGGAGCCAAGTGCAGGAAGCATTTTGAGAGGAGGAGGAGAAGGAAAAGGGGGAGGAGAGGGGGAGGGGTGAGCAAATGCTGCTGACAGGCTGAGATGAGGCAGGAGGACTGTCCCCCGGACTGGGCAACATGGAGGCCATCGGTGACCTCGAGAACCCCTGGGGGCGGGGACAGGGGTAAGAGCCAGATAGGAGTGGTCCAGGAGAGAGGGGAGATGTGGAGGCAGCAAAGGTAAACAGCTGTCATCCCGGAGTTTCACTAGGGAAAGAGCTAAATGAAATCAGGAGAGGATTTTTCTTTTCTTTTTTTAGGATGGGAGGAACAACAGCAGATTTGCATAACGATTCCATGAAGGTGGGCGAACTACAGCTAAACCCCACTCTGCTGGGGCAGCCTGTTTATGTAAATATGGTGTTACGGGAACACGGCCACACTGATTTGTTTCCCGACTGTCATCGGCTACCGCAGGAGAGTTGAGTAGTTGTGGCGGAGATCGTGTGGCTCACACAGCCTAAAATATTAACTGGCTGGCCCTTTACAGAAATGTTTGCCGCCCCAGACGTGAACAATCCAGTCTACAGGAGGGAATCGAGGGGCAGGAGGGCAGACGGGAGGGGCTGGCCTGAGCTGAGAGCCCAGCCAGGCGCAGGAGAGAAGGGGGCTCACGGCACCCACCCAGATGGACGGCAGGCGTGGCGGGGGTGCCTTGGGAGTCCTCTTCTGCCGGCTTCTGCTTTCTCAAGGTCACCAGATGACAGCGAAGTTGGGGAAGGGGGTGGGGCGGTTTGGGGAGAGAAGGCGTGAGAACTCCCAGGACAGTGAGATGCTGAAGGGTCCACAGAAGGATCGCTGGGCTTCCATTTGGGATCAGGAGCGTGAGTTCCGGAGAGACCAGTCAGCAGGGTTGCGTGCTTTCTCCTGCTTTACTCCGCTGCGTGGGTGCAGGCGCGGGCTGGGTGGAGCCATTGGATCTAGCCAGGTTTGTGGCTTAGCAAGAGTGCGTGATGAGGTGGGGGGTGTCAAGGCAGTGGAGGGTGCAGACGGGACCACAGAATTTGAGCCAGGAGCAGAAGGCAGTGAACCGTGGCAGGCGAGGGACAGTAAAAGGGTGGCAGGACCCGTGGATTGAAGGTCCTGTGGGCTGCAAGGGTCCCTGGAGATGGGGGTCCGTGTGTGTAGTGTTGGAGCCCAGACTGCAGAAGGGCCTTGGGGATATTGGTATTTAATACTTCTTAAAAATAAACACTGGGAAGGCCAGGAAAACACACCTACACCCTGAATGTAGCCAATTTCCTACCTGTGTCCCTGGTGGCTTTGCCCACACAGATGTCTCCTTCCCCCCGATCGATGCTCCTGGCTCTGGGCCCACCTTTCCTGCCCAGCCTCTCTCCTGAGCTCCAGAGCTGCCGTGCCTGCCCACCGGCTCCTCCACGAGGACTGCGCCAGGTCCCCAAACTCACCGTCTTCCCTCGGGCAGGCGAGATGCTACCACTGGGACACGACAGGGGCAAGAACAGGGCCTGGTTCCTACCCCACACCAAGCCCCTCTGTGCCCAGCTTTTTCTTCCTCCTGGATGCCTCTTCCCCGTCTGCTTGTCTCTGTAACACTGCCATGCCATGGTCCAGATCGCCCGCATCTCTCCACTGGACAGTGGCTGTGACGTCCTCCAGGGAGGACCTCAGCCCCAGCCTTCTCACTGCTCTGGTCTATTCTCAATATTCTGCTAGAGTGACCTTTATACAACCCAAATTTGACCACATTCCTCCTTGCTTAGCACCCTGGAAGGTTCCTCCATGCTGGACTTCCTACCTGGGCCCACAGGCCCCTGCATTAGTCAGGGTTCTCCAGAGAAGCAAAAGCAACATGCTATATGTAGATACACAGGGGAGATTTACTAGGAGGGACCGGCTCATGTGATACGGAGACTGAGACGTCCCGCAATCCGCCATCTGTAATCTGGAGGCCCAGGACAGCTGGTGTCGTAGCTCCAGTCCAAACCCAAAGGCCTGAGAACCAGGAGAGCCGATGGTGTAATTTCTAGGGCAAGTCCGAAGGGCTGAGAACCGGGGGCAGGTGCAGGGGGAGTCGATGTCCAAGGGCAGGAGAAGGTGGATGTCCCTGCTCAAGCAGAGAGAGTGAAGGCACCCTTCCTCCACCTTATTGCTCTATTTAGGCCCTCAACAGATCAGATGGTACCCACCCACATTGGTGAGGATGGTCTTTACTTAGTCTACAGATTCAAATGCTAATCTCTTTTAGAAACACCCTTGCAGAGACACCCAAAAATGATATTTAACCAGCCCTCTGGGCATCCCTTAGCCCAGTCGAGGTGACACACAAAATTAACCATCGCAGTCCCACTTCCCACTCGACACTCAGGCCATTCAAGGTCTGCGGTCACCTGGGTGCCTCTGGACATGCTTCTCCCACACTAGGCTCAGACCTGTTTGATGATGGGGGCTGTGCCTTGTTCTCTATTTTGCACAGCCTCATAATGAGTAGAAACTCAGTAAGTATAGGATTGAC
>CAUYSK010035483.1:0-107559 GCA_963575035.1 Avahi laniger
CGCCTATGGCTTTAACTGTGACACCCACTCATCCACGTCAATGCTGGGGCTGCCATTGCCCTCAACGACCACTTTGCTCGGCTCTTCTGGCAGGCCAATGAATTTAGCAACAGCAACAGGACCGCGGGCTTTTTGCTGCACATGGTCTCCAAGGAGTAAACCCCCCTGGACCACCAGCCCCAGCTACA
Organism: Avahi laniger; assembly: GCA_963575035.1. Classification (NCBI taxonomy): domain Eukaryota; kingdom Metazoa; phylum Chordata; class Mammalia; order Primates; family Indriidae; genus Avahi; species Avahi laniger. The sequence continues at coordinate 189 of CAUYSK010035483.1, forward strand.
GCATCAGAGGAAGAGACAGCCTTCAGCTGCTGGGCCTCCCTGCCCTAAGTCAGCCCCCCACCACACTGAGAATCTCCCCTCCTCAACACAGCTTCCGTCCAGACTCCTTGGAGAAGGAGAGGGGCTTAGAGGGCTCCAGCTTGTCGAGTATCATCAATGAAGCACACCGCACCCAGCCAAAAATCATTGCACATCTTAACATGGGCAAGAGTCTTCTCACATGCTTCACTGTGTTGAGCTTTTGGTTAGTGAAACAGAAGAAAGAAACACTTTCTAAAGATTCTAATCATGGATGTATTGACAAAAGAAAAATATTTACAGCCTGTCGCTGGTGATGTGCTGTAACAGTGCCTTTTGAGGACAGTGCTGACGTAAACTTTTCCCCCCCGCTAAACCTCGAGACCGGGCCGGTGGCCAGCTCTCAAGGGGGACTTGGGAAGAAGAACAGGACTCCAGAGAAGATGGGAATCCCTCAGCCCAAAGGGGCACTCCCTAGCTCAGTGCTGCCTAGAGTTCCAGCCCTCTCCTCCCAGCCTTCACATGGCAGATGTCCCCAGAGTGTGCGTGTACCCTGTGTGGGTAGCTGTGCACCCAGCCGGACTTCGTTACACCTGTTCCTGAGGGCAGGCACGACAGGAAACAGCAGGACTCAGGGACACGGTGGGGTGAGGGGAGCTCGCTCACCCCTCCCTCCGGCACAGCTCTGGGGGTGGGGTCTGCTGTGGGGGGGGAGGGGTCTCACTGACTGTTACAGCCAAACCCTGGTTGTGCCCGCAGCACCTAGGGCAGAGGCTGAGTGCGTGTAGCTGAGTCCCCCATGGCTCCACAGACAACTTTTGATGATCACACACATCCAAAGAGCAAAGGTAAACATCCATGTCAAAATCCACGCTAAAACTTCAGCCTCTATCTCTCTCTCCTCGAAACTGCGTTAGTTCTTGGAGAAATCATGCTCTTTGGGTCCAATTTCAAGACTTTTTTTCAAGACCCTCGTGAAACAGTCCACGCATTTCTCAAGTCTGAACCATTTCTTAACGGGCCCCAGTTGGCCATTCCAGGGTCAGTGTCAGAAGAGGGAGTGGTCGTCCTGGGAGGCTGAGGGGTGACTCGCCCCTGAGGGATGTTCATTCTATGCATGGCACGTCTAGGTCAAAGTGGTCCACATACAGAGTTCAAGGGACAAGTTCTGAGATATTGTGCAGACCAGTGAGTTCCCGTGGTGCAGGCAGCTCTCACCCACAGCCTCCGAGGCGTCAGCTGGGCTGGCCGGGCTGTGGGCTGCAGCTGGTGCTGGAAGTGACATCCACTCTCGGGAGGGAGCCTGGACTACTTCTCACTTAGAAGGAGAATATTGGAACGCAGCAGAAAGAGCTTCAGGTTTAGAGTCAGGAGGCCTTCTGTGTACAGCCCTATGGTCTTATCTTCATCTCTGAGCTGGTGCAAATGCCCTGTGGTGCATCAGGGCGTCAGGGTCAGATGGGTTGTTTTGGAAACACGTTGAAACTGTATAGAGCTTTCTGGATATAAGGGATCATTCCTGCCTGATCTCCCAGTGGCCCTTTGAAATGGGATCAGTGCTGAACCCAATGCAACTCTCAGAGAAGTCAAGACAGAGGGCAAATTGTTCGTAGAGGCCATCAGTACCCACTCACATCACAGACGCAGTAATTCTTTTGGGCTGCATGATGCAGCTCTCAGTGACTCCAAAACAATGAATACTTTGAGATCACATTTTTAAAAATTGTTTTTCGTAATTTTTCAGAGTTCAAACTTTGTCTTCAGTGTCTCTTTTTGCTGAGGACAACTAATACTAATGGCGAAGTCTCTGGTTCTGTGGGCAGGCCCACTGTGCTGGGATCACAGGGCAGGCCCTCCGAGGGAGCCCTGGGCACCTCCGGGTGGGAGAGGGAAGAGGCAGCCCCAGGCTGCGGGCTCCCAGCTCTGAAGGGCAAGCTGTCCCCTCCAACAGCTCTTGGCTCCTCTGAAGGCACGTGGCAACAAGGCCCCTTATAAATAGGCTCCTCCAGCTCAGGCAGTTGACAGTTTCAAGAAATCCGTTAGAAAAAACAGCCAGAGTTGCGATGCTGGCAAAATTCTAGGGCTTTTTTTTTCTTCCCCATTTTAACTGTTAAAATTTATCTCCGACATTGCACAAACGAATGAAATCAACAGCCTCTTATCAGATCCCAAATCTGTCAGCCAATGTCTACCAGCCGCCTGGAGCCAACAGCCTCTTAGCACATGTGCGCCTTGAGCTGGGAAGGGACGGGACAGGAGCGCAGGCAGCTTTGTGCTGGCACCCTCGCTCCCAAACAGTTGCTCACTTAGGGCCCGGGAGGCAGCGATGCCTCCACTGCCTTCCATCTTGGTTCTGCAGGCTTCTGGACGTGGTTCAGACGTCTCCCTGACACGCCTTAGTCTCCTCTTTCTGCAGGCACTGGGCACACTTGCGCCACAGGGCCAGCGGCCAAACTCCTTGCTCTTCTCCCAGACTTCCACGCATGCCCAGGTTTCCACAGGGTGGGAAGAGCTAGGGGTACCGCTGAGAAGCCACAGTGCCCGGGCGGCTTGGGCTGATCCAGGGAGAGGAAGAAGGCCAGCGTCGCCAGGGCAGGCTTACCCGGTGCCCACCTCGGGCCGAGCGTCTTCAGAACTGGGGGGCTGTGGAGAATGAGGCCTTGGGCAGCACTTCTCGCTGGGCCAGCTGTGGCAGTTTCTGACCGTGGACAGATGCCACTGTACATCTCTCCAAGACACGCTGTTCCCTGCCATCTGATGGGAAGACACAGAAAGCTTAACTGAATGCAAGCTTCCCTAGAGCTTGTTTGGGTTCATCCGTCTATGCATTCCCGGGGTCGGCACAGAACAACTACCAATATTAGGATTACTTATGAGGCATCTACCCTATGCCCGGTACTTTGTATACAGGCAGAGCTCATCGTCCTGTGCTTTGCTTTATTGCGCTTTGGGGATACTGCGTTGTTCACAGATTGAAGGGATGTGCAGCTTGCATCAAGCAAGTCTATCAGTGCCGTTTGTCCAACAGCATGTCCTCACTTCATGTCTCTGTGCCATATTTTAATAATTCTCACAATATTTCAAACTTTTTCATCATTATTATACCTGCTATGGTGATCTGTAATCAGTGATCTTTGACATTACTATTGCAATTGTTTCGGGGTGCCCCGAGCCACACCCATTTAAGACAGTGAACTTAACAAATGTCACATGTGCTCTGACTGCTCCACTTACTGGCCGCTCCCCCATTTCTCTCCCTCTCCTTGGGCCTCCCTGTTCCCAGATACACAACAATATTGAAATTAAGCCAATACTGAATGAATAACCCTACCATAGCCTCTAAGTGTTCAAGTGAAAGAGTAGTATGTCTCTTACTTAAATCACAAACTAGAAATGACTAAGTTTGGTGAAGAAGGCATCTCAAAAGCTGAGACAAATTGAGAGCTGGGCCTCTTACACCAAACAGTTGTCAAGTTGTGAATGCAAAGGAAAAGTTCTTGAGGAAAATTAAAACTTCTACTCCAGTGAGTGCACAAATTATAAGAAAGCAAAACAGCTTTATTGCTGACGTGGAGAAAGGTTTAATGGTCCCGACAGAAAATCTAACCAGCCACAACATTCCTGTAAACCAAAGCCTCATCCAGAGCAAGGCCCTGACTATCTGCAATTCTGTGAAGGCTGAGAGAGGTGAGGAAGCCGCAGAAGAAAAGCTTGAAGCTGGCAGAGGGTGGTTCATGAGGTTTAAGGAAAGAAGCCGTCTCCATAACATAAAAATGCAAGCGAAGCAGCAAGTTATCTAGAAGATCTAGCTCAGATCATTGATAAAGGCGGCTGCACTACACAACAGATTTTCCATGTAGTTGGAACAGTCTTGTATGAGAAGAAGATGCCACCTGCTACTTTCATAGCTGGAGAGGAGAAGTCAGTGCTTGGCTTTAAAGCTTCCAAGTGGCTAATGTAGCTGGTGCCTTTTGGTTGAAGCCAATGCTCATTCCAAAAATCCTAGAAATTATCCTTAAGAATTATGCTAAATCTATTCTGCCTGTTCTCTTTAAATGCCTGGAAGGCAGCACATCTGTTTACAACATGGCTTACTGAATACTTTAAGACATATTGCTCACCAACAAAGATTTCTTTCAAAATATTACTGATCATTGACAATGTACCTGGTCACCCAAGAGCTCGGACAGAGATGTACAAGGAGACGAATGTTGTTTTCATGCCTGCTAACACAACATCTGTTCGCAGCCCATGGATCAAGGAGTGGTTTTCACTTTCAAGTCCTATTATTTAAGAATACATTTCATAAGGCCATAACTGCCACAGATAGTGATTCCTCTGATGGATCCTGGCAAAGTAGACTGAAAATCTTCTGGAAAGGATTCACCATTCTAGATGCCATTAAGAACATTCATGATTCATGAGAGGAAGTCAAAATGTCAACATTAACAAGAGTTTGGAAGAAGCTAATTCCAACCCTCATGGATGGTATTTAGGAGTTCAAGACTTCAGTGGGGGAAGTAACCACAGATGTGGTGGAAACAGCAAGAGAACTAGAATTAGAAGTGGAGCCTGAAGATGTGACTGCGTTGCTGCAATCTGATGATCAAACTTCAACAAATGAGCTGTTGCTTTTTGTGGAAGCCCCTGAGCTGCTCGCTGGCTCTGCTGGCACCTCTGGCAGCCGCTGGCGACGGCTCCTGATGGCTCTGTGCTCTCTCCCCCGGGGCTGCCGGAAGCAGGGGACCACTTTTGGCCTCTGTGAGCGGCTGGAGACCACCGAATGTTCCCTCAGCCTTGGCAAGCACCAGGGTCTTCACGGAGCCTCTCTGCTCTGCAGGAATGTCCCGTGGGCTCCAGTATTTTGACAAACACCGGCTTATTCTGGGGTGTAGCCTCCTTGCTCCATCCCTGCCGCCTCACTTTTACTTTGTTTTGGTGACGCCCCATTTCCGTCCTGTGAAGAGGACCTTGGGAAGTCTGCGCTCTGCACAAATCCCCAGGGGGTTGTTAGGACCCTCCGCAGGTCACAGAGCCTCCACCGCCGTGGCATCAAGGAGGGACTACGTGGCGGCTGGTTGGTTAGATTTGGCCTCCCTTGGACTGGAATACTCAGAATCTGAATGCGATTCTCTGTCAATGTAACTCTTTATATATTTTCTTTCTGTTTAAAAAAAAATTTCCCCGAAGTCTAGGTAATATGTGTATATGCCCAGCACTATGAATCCTTTCTGGCATTTTCTTTTCTACCAAAATTCTTGCCCAATTCATCTTCATAGATCAAAAATAAATCCAGATAGTAGTTCTTCTTATTGCTCCCTCTCTTTGCTTTCATTTTATAGTGAATTCAATGTTTATTTAAAAATATTGTGAAGTATTTAAGATATAAACAATGTATGTAGAATAATTCAATGAACTACCAGGCGTCCACCATCCACTGGAAGAAATACATCATTCCCAGTACATTTGAAGCTCTCTGGGTACCAGTCCCGGGTTGCGTATTGTATTAATACGTCCTGCAAATAGATAAACATGACTTTGAAATTGGAGTTTGTAATCATCACGCTTCTCTTTATACTGTTACTATAAATGCTTGTATCTCCATATAGTATACAGCATTTTTTTCATGTTTTATACTTACTATGAATGAATCTTGATATATGTATTCTTCTGCAATTTGCTTTTCTTAACATCACAAATGCGAGATTCATGCATGTTGACATATTTAACACTGGCTCATGCATTTTTACTGCTAGGTAGTACTACTCCCTTGTATGACTATATCATAATTCATGTATCTAATATTATTCTATGATGAACATTTAAAATGTTTCCAGGTTTTGGGTTTTGTTTGTTTGTTTTTGTAATTCCAAGAATGCTGCTATGGACATCATAAGACATGTCTTCTTTCAGCTTTCAATGTGGTGCAGCGTCTTAGCAGATTTTCTCATGTTAAAGCATCTTTGCATTCCTGGGATAAACTCAACTGGTCATGATGTATTTTTATTTTTATACATTACTGAATTCAATTTGAAACTTAATACAGGGACCTGCATTTGCAGGTAGCCAATAGCCTTTTCCAAAGGTCAGGAAAATCCTTGAAGAGCTTTGTGTAATTCATGAGTGGGCAGCATGACTGGCCCGTCGTGCCTGTTCCTGGTCCCAACCTGAACTTCCTGTGCTCTCCTGCCCTTCAGAGACACCCTCCACTCCACTGCAGAGCCCCCTACGAGTGCTCATGGATGGAACAGCCCTCCCCTCCCCTGCTGGGCCAGGTGCCCGTTCCTGCCTCCTCTCCTATCCCTTAGCTAAGTCTCAGTCTTCTGCTGTGGAGCCCAAATCCACTCAGTGTCCGTGTTCACCTCCCCACTCCTAGGGCAGCCGGCGAAAATGTCGCCTGCACAGCCAGGTGCTGCTTTGCAGGTGGAGACTGTTGATACTGGAAAACTCAATTTGCGAGAGACACAGGTCCCATCTGATTGAGAGATGATGAGAGATGACGGGACACACTTGGATGAGAAGTATATTTTCTTTATGTGGACACAAGGATTTGCACGGGAAATTATTTGGCAGAGTGTCATTTTAAGAAATTAATTAGAGAAGGAGAGAGATAAATAAGCCCCAGAAAGGAAATAGCCACATGAGGTGTCCAGACTGATGGGGCCACAGAAAGACACACAGGAATTTTTGCGCCTGGTATGGCCTTGGGAGCAGCAGTCCCCAGACGCCTGCCATGGGCAGCTCAGCAGCATCCTGTGCGCAATGGTGACCAAAGACCAGGAGGACGCTGTCCTGGCCAAGTACTTTGCTAAACCCCGTAATTCTAGCTCAGTGCTAGGGAAGGGGGGAACCCTTGGGAACCACCATTATTAGGTTTTTGTAATCTGCCAGACTAGAAGTTCAGAGTTAGAAAATGCATTCTAGAAAATGTGAAAAGCTACGTATTTTTGCACACCCCGTTTGTGGGCTATGAGTCACACTTGCTATCCATCACTATGTGGGAAATTCTGCCATTCTGTGTCTTGTGAGCCCAAAGCTGTAAAGAAGGCTGCCCCTGCACACTGCAGACGACGCACTCAGCAGGCAGCAGCAGCATCCTGGATTCTGGTCTTGCAAAGTCACGCCCACTAAATGGCAGCAGCCCACCGCCCCCATGAGGCTGGCTTCCCCAGCTGAGAAAAGCTAGTTGGGGTGCACAGCTAGGAGCAACGTGTGCCTAGGCCCTGAGAGTCCCACAGTAAGTCTGGCAGAGAGAGAGTCATGCCAGGGATTGAGCATGTGAGTTTGAGACTTCTCGTTCACGGTTTCTACATGACGATAATAATCACCCGATTACGCCTTAGCGCGTTTCCCACTGGGGCCGGGGTGCGCTCTGTGGCAGGGACGTTTGACGCTGCACAGGCTGGATGTCATTAGGTGCAATGGAACACGCTGGTGGTTCTATTGTATTAAAGAAAAATGGGGATAAATTCATCTCCGAGAAAAGATCAAACCATGAAGTCATACAGAAAAAGGAATGGACCAGAATGTTCTCTGTGTTGTGCTTGGCGCCCATTCCTGAGGTTAACAGTTAAATTTTCTTTTAGAGCCATTTTCTTTTTTCTCCCCATTTTGAACTAATTCTATCCAGCCACTCCGCTCAGATTCAGGACTGTTAACCTGGAAAAGAGGGGAAATGCAGAGGTCTCCTTGGTAACTCTGTCTGCACGCGGGCTGCAGCAGAGCGCTGCCCTGCCGGACTGCTCTTCTTGCTCCGCTCCCAGCAGCTTTGCCTGGTGCCGTCAAGGAAGGTTTAGAAAGATCAGCGCCAAACACCCTGTGCTCAGAGCACAGTCTATGCCTGGGTGACACAGCCCCACTTTCCCTCAGGATTTTTAAATTTGCTTACTACTATCTGTTGCACATCTGCCTTTCTTTCTACATTCTCAAGTCTCTGTTTATGTCCTCGGAAACATTTTGAAATAAAATAGTACACTTTGATCTAGAAATTCCCCCCTGGGAATCTAGCCCAAACAAACCAATCCATAAGATAGTAAAAGCCGAACGCGTGATGATGTTCACTGCAGCATTTTTTATACCAGTGACCAATAGCAGCTTACGTATAAAATAATAGGAAGATGATTGTGTAGACTGTGGTATATCCAGGCAATATATTATTATGCAGTCAATAAAATTACAACCAACACTATGTGGCAACACAGAAAAACACATCTTATAATCTTAAGTTTTAAAAGATTTACAATATTATAATAAGTAAAAATATATGCACAGGAGAAGGGACTAGAAGGGAATGCACAAAATAGCACTAGTCCTTATGTTAGGTGAGTAGCTTTGAGCATGAGTTCCCTTCTGCTCATGTAATTAATAAAATGAATAGCATCCTTAGCTGCTTCAAATATAAATCAACGTCATAATTATTCAGAAGAATCTCTTACCATTTTTTTTAACTAAGCCTATTAGGTATGGGGCCAAGTGAGTCAAAAAAGATGAAAAGTGGAGCTTTTTCAAATGTGAAAGAAGATCTCTTTTCACCAGGACAGTAAAACAGCTCTTTTTTCTACCCCCCTTTTGTTTTAGTTTCTTTGGATAAAATGCTACTTTTTATCACCTATTTTTTTAATGCTACCTCCCATGCAAACTTTTGATCTTTAGATAACTATTTTCCTATTGATCCTCTTACCCTTGCTGCCTCAGTCTGGCCCTTGTCTGTTACCACTGCAGACTCAGAGAATCGCTGCATGTTAGCCTGGTGCAGTGCGCGCTCCTGTGTCCCAGCTGCTGGGAAGGCTGAGGGGGTTGAGCCCAGGAGTTCATTGCAGTGAGCAATGATCCCACCTGCGAATAGCCACTGTATCCCAGCCTGAGCAATACAGCAAGACCCTGCCTCTATTAAAATAAATATTTTTTTAATTAAAAAAAGAGAAAATAATTACATGCTAGAGTGGAAAGGACACTACAGTTCTTATGTCCGTGGTCTCTCGAACTGGGCTCGGTAGGGGGCGGGGAGGCTCTGCGGTTCTTCTTCAATTTACTTTGGGTTGATAATTGTATAATAGCTAAAAGCATAAAGGCATTTGCGATGGACTGAATGTTTGTGTTCCCCAAATCTGTGTGTTACAATCCTACCCCCAAGGTGGTGGCATTAAGAGGCGGGGCCATCAGGAGGTGATTGGGTCAGGAGGGCGGAGCCCTCAGGGTGGGATTAGTGCTTACCGTGGCTGATTTTGGGCATCGACTTGACTGGATCAAGGGATCCTCAGAAAGCTGATACAGTGTTGTTCCCAATCCTCGGCAGGCACCGACTGTTCCTCTTCTGCCGAAAGGGAACCCAGGTGGTTTTGCCTTTGATCAGGATGCTGATGGAGCTGCCCCAGGTGTGTCTGTGAGGCTGTCTCCAGAGGTTGGTTTGTGAGTCAATGAACTGAGTGGGGAAGATTCACCCTCAACGTGGGCGGGTGCCCTCTGATCAGCTGGGGGCCCAGATGGAAGAAAAGGCTGGTGGAAGGGTGAATTTTCCCTTCTTTCCTGGAGCTGGGACACCCTTCTCCTGCCCTTGGTGGTCAGAACTCCAGGTTCTCTGGCCTTCGCACTCCGGGACTCACACCAGAGTGCAACACCAGCCTGGGACAGCCACGGGCACCCAACTCCAACCTCTGAGAGCTGCGGTATGGGAGCCCAGCTAAGCCACCGGGTGGGGTTGCCCAGGGCCTTGGGGACCCCAATCCCACTCCAGTGAGTTCGGATGGCAGGACATGGAGTAAAAGAAGACTTAACGCCTTAAGATTTCATGTTGTTTGCCCTGTTGGGTTTTGGACTTGGGATCTGTTACTTCTTTCCCATTTTTCTCCCTTTTGGAATGGAAATGTCTGTCCTGTGGAAACATGTAACTTGTTTAATTTCGCAGCTCACTGCAGAAGGAAAATTTGCCTTAAAATGAATCATGCCTTGAGTTTCACCCATATTTGATTTAGATGAGACTCTGGACTGTAGACTTCAAGTTGATGCTGTAACAAGTTAAGACTTTGGAGGCTACTGGGATGGAATAAATATATTTTGCATGTGAGAAGGACATGAATTTTGGGGGACCAGGGCAAGATGCCATGGGTTGAATGTGTCTTCTCTAAAATTCAGGTGTTGCCAATGTGGTGGTGTTAAGAAGTAGGACCTTTAAGAGATGATGGGGCGTGAGGGTTCCTCCCTCTTGAAAGGGATTAGGCGTCCTTATAAAAAGGTTTGACAGAGGGAGTTCGTCCCTTTTGTCCCTCCACCTTCAGCCATATGGGGGACACGGCATTCCTCACTTCTGGAGTGTGCAGCAGTAAGTCCTCAGTTTCCCGGTTGCTGTATCTCTGCCTCATCGCGGTGCCTTTGCACAGGCTCTGCCTTTGGACAGGATGCTGTTGTCCATTCAACTGGCACCTTTCCATCCTTTGGGTCTCAGCTTCAATGTCAACCTTCAGGGACACTTTTCTGACCAATGCATCTAAAGTGGGACCCCTGTCACTCAGGTTCAGGGCTGTGCTCAGTTTCTTCATGGCTCCCGTTACGATTTGTACATACCTATTTGTCTATCTGACTTCGTGTTGCCTTGTCACTAGAATGTAAGCACCATGAGGGCAGGGCCATGCCATCCTTGTTGACAACAATGTCATTTTCACACACCTAGGCGAGGACCGCACTCAGCATGTGGTAAAGTCCCAATCAAAATACTCTGAATGACCTAATTTAACCTTGCACCGACTTTGACTTTTCACAGAAGCCCTTCAGCCACTTATTGCACAGGACATCCATTTGCGATCAAAGAGCGTGGCCTTCCCGATGGATCCCATGGGACTATCTGCTCCAAAGAAGCTCTATTCCTCCGCCTTGGTGCAGCCAAATGCGGCTCACCTGTAGCAGGGACGCACATATCTTTTACGTTAGCCTGAAAGTGGCACTGAGCGTTCTCACATTTTGTGTCACCAAGAAGGAGGTGTCACGTAATGTGGCATTGGACGTGTGTGGGCCACGCAGACGAGCTTATTCTTCTTAGAACAACCATGAGTTCTAAGAAGTTGAAATGCACCCAAGACAACATCTGGGAAATCTGATACCTCTTCAACACGACAGTAGAGAATTTCTGTCTTTTGTTTCCATCAAAGAAGGTCACTAAAAATAAAATTAAGCACAAAAAAGAGGTTGAGGTTTTATTTGTGGTTTTTTATTTTCAAACTAAAGCATCAAGTATGGCTTTTTGCTCAAAGTGGCTGCTTTATGTTCCTCTGGTGTCTGGTCCCCAGTCAAGCTTCCCTGGCAGCCCCATGGGAGTGGGGGAGGGGCTGCTCAAGAAATTACCATCGCGTCCAACGTGGTCTCACCCTCTCTAGGGTGAGCAGTTCCAAATGTGGACACATCAGTCTTATTAAAGGGCCCAGTGAAGTCCTTGAATAGGTGAGAGGGAACATGAGCCCAGGTAGAAGTGTGGGCGACCTGTCTAAGAAACAGCAGGTGAGGCAGGTTGGGGGGTGGCAGGGTGGCGGGAGCCCGAAGACACTCTCTTCTGATCGCGTCCTCACTGCGGGAGACTGAGAACGGCGGCCTGCTCCCGCTGGGGCTGGAAGAAAGGGCTTTGGAAGCTTAAGGAGAGAGGAGGGTGAAATGGTGTCTGGGAGAGGGAGGAAACTGCCGAGTGACACCCTGCGGTGGGACTGGCCCCTGGGCTGTGCTCACGACTGTAGAGCGACACCCATGGGTGCGGCCTGGTCTTCCCTTGAGGCCGTCAGGGTACGCATGCCGGGTAAGCAGAGAGAGTCAGACATCCAGGGAGGGTCTCTCCGGGTGAGCATGAGGAGGGCAGGGAGGGCACCCGAGTTGTAAATATTGGCCAGGGACTGATTAAAATGATGGAATATGGTTTTACAGTTTCAGATTTTACATTTAAGTCTCTAATCCATTTTGAGAAAACGTGGGGGGAAAGCTTCTTGACATTGGCCTTGACAATAAGTTTTTAGATATGACCCCAAAAGCACAATTGACAAAAGCAAAAATAGACCAATGAGATTGTATCAAACTAGAAAGCTTTCTGCACACAAAGGAAACAATTAACAGAATGAAGACGCAGCCTTCGGACTAGGAGAAAATACTGCAAACCACATATCCTATACGAGGTTGATATCCAAAATATATAAGGAACTCAACTGAATAGCAAGAAAAAAAAACCCGATTAAAAGTGGACAGAGAACCTGAATGGACATTTCTTAAAAGAAAACATACAAATGGCCAACAGCTATATGAAAAAACGCTCAACATCACTAATCATCGGGGAACTGAAAATTAAAATCACAATGAGATATCACCTCACACCTGTTAGAATGGCTGTTATCAAAAAGATGAAAGGTAGCCATTGGTGAGGATGTGGAGAAAAGTGAGCTCTTGCACACCGTTGGTGGGAATGCAAGTTAGTACAGCCATCATGGAGAACAGTGTGGTGGTTCCTCAGTAAATTAAACACAGAATTACCACATGCTCTAGCAACCCTATTGCTGGGTACACGCCCACAGAAAGTGAAATCAGTACGTCAAAGAGATGCCTGCACTCCCTAAGTGTCCGTCAAGGGATGAATGGAGAAAGAAATGTGGTGTACATTCACGAGGGAATACTGTTTGGCCATAAAAAAGAATGAAATCCTGTCATTTGCAGCAACATGGATGGAACTGGAGGTCATTACGTTAAGTAAAATAAGCCAGATGCAGAAAGACAAATACTATATGGTCTCACTTATACCTGGAGTGTAAAATGTTGAACTCACAGAAGCAGAGAGCAGAATGTGATCACCAGCGGGGGTGGGTAGGGGATGGGGTGGGAAATAGAGAGATGTTGGTCAGAGGGTACAAGATTTTAGTTAGGAAGAATAAGTTCTAGAGACCTATTGTGTAATACATCATGGTGACTATAGTTAATAATAATGTATATTTGAAAATTACTAAGAGATGAAATCTTAAATGTTTCTCACCACAAAAAATGATAAGTATGTGAGGTGATGGATATTAATTAGCTTGATTGTGGCAATCATTTCACAAGGTATACATTCATCCAAACATCACATTCACAGTAAATATGTACAATTTTAATTGTCAATTATACCTCAATAAAGCTGGGGAAAAATGAATTCATTCAAATACCACATTAAATACACCTCAATATTTTTTAATGATGGAATATTGGGATCCTTTCACTGCAAGTTCTTTTGTGCCATTTGATTGGTTACCATGTCCATAATCGCTAATATCTTAAACTAGTAAAAAAGAATAAAGCAGATGTTGATCGGATTAAGAATGAGCAGGTCCAAAGAGATACCACGCGGAAGCAAGTGCGTGTGCATCCTACACACCTGTCAGGTGCTGTTTCCTTCTCACGCTCCTGGGGTACAGGAATCACCAGGACATGGGGAGCGGGGAGTGCCCCCTAGAGTCTCCAGCGCCTCTGAACGGGTTTTCTTGCCACTTTGGCCTCTCTGGGCCTGGCTCCCACTCTTCCTATGGTCAGGTCCACTCCACTCTCCGTTAGGCAAAATATGAGTTCATAGTCCAAAGGCAGGAAGGCTGCAGAGACCGGCCATCTGTCGTGAGCTGAATTGTGCTCCCCCCAATCCATTGTTGAAGTCCTAATCCCCAGTACCTCAGAATATGACTGTATTTGGAGATAGGGTCTTTACAGAGGTGACTCAGTTAAAATGAGGTCGTATGGGAGGAACCTAATCCAGTCTGACTGCCGTCCTTCCAAGAGGAGACGAGGACACAGACGCACAGAAGGAAGACCGTGTGAGGACACGGAGAAGGTGGCCACCTACAAGCCAAGGATAGAGGCTTCGGGAGAGACCAGCCCTCCTGACGGTTTGATCTTGGACTTCCAGCCTCCAGAACAGTGAGACAATAAGCTTCTGTTGTTTAAGTCACCAGGTCTGTGGCACTTCCTTACATTAACTCTACCAAACTAATACATCATCCAAACTAGGTAGACTGTTTTTCTAGAATATTACTAAATTGTGTCCAATATTTAAACACTGTTTTATAAAATACAAGCTGAAGTGTTTCAACAAAGTTTCCTCATTTGCACATTTATGCGCTAGTGAATTGCTGGTTGACATATTCATAGGTTGAAGCATATGGTATCTGGTTCATTTCATATATGTGTTTGGCTTCATCTCACTGAATTCTTCAGTTATTTTTATTAAGTCCCCAAAGGACCTCTTTGTGCAATGTTAAGGAGAGATCATGAAATAATTAAACCAGATAAATAAATTGAATCAGATGGAACTGTTAATGGAAAAAGACCCAAACTCTGTAAAATAATTTAAAGAAGTTGATTCTGAGCCAAATGTGTGTAACCAACCCAGAGCACATGGCCTCAAGAGATGCCAAGAAAATGTTCGTGTGGTAGCTGGGTCACAGTTTGGTTTTCTACATTCATGGAGACATGGTCTGTTCAAATAAGGCAATACATCTCAAATGGGCGTGCTTACAGGTTATATGTGGGTTTAAAGAATCTTTGATTTGTGATTGGTTAAAGAAATAAAGCTTTGTCTGAAGCTTGGAATGTTTTAAGATAAGGATGTCTGTTAATCGGAGACAAGCCATTGGACATTTACACAACTCAAGTGATCTGTCGAGCAAACTGATGGCCTGCAGGCATGGTTTAAACTTTGTCTTGTATAGCCCTAGGCCTGTTAATGAGTTACAAAGCGTATCTCCAAGAAGGGAAGGTGGCATGGTGAGGCATGTCTGATTTCCCCTCTTCTGGCCACAACTCAGCTTTAGGGTACTTGTGGGGTCCCCTTGGCCAAGAGGGGGCCCATTCAGTCAGCTGGGGGGGCTTAAGATTTTATTTTAGTTCACAAATCCAACCTGAATTAAAAGTCATCATATCAGGGTCGAGTTTGCTCTATTATGGAATCGGACATAAAACAAGATGCATTCCTAATTAAGTGTGTGTGTGTGGGGGGGTGGGTGTTGGCATATAAATTCTGGGCAAAAAATTTTTTTAACGAACTGGTGAAAGGCACTGAAGAGTGGTTAAGAGCAGGCAGGAACTGGAGGTGTGCAGACTGTAACGGATAGGCACTTATCTGGCATCCACTGGGGCTGATGCAGAAACAGCAGTTGCACAATGCAGTCTCTCTCACTGCCTTGAGGGTTCAGAGGATGGGGAAGGGTTTCCTAAGCGGCTGGAAAATGGGGAAGGGACCTGGAAGGGAAGCCCTCCTAAAATCTGTGCACAAATCCCCCCAGGTCCCCAGGTGAACCCTCGGCTGCACCTGAGTGGGGGAGAGTCAAGGGAACCCTCTAGAAGGAGCCAGCTAGAGTACTGAGGGGACGGAGGGGAGGGACCATAAAATAAGGCATAGTAAATCTCAAAAGGTTGGCATTTTGGGGAGCTTGTTCTCTGACCACAGTGGAATTAAACTAGAAATCGACATCTTGAAAAGCTCAAATAGCTACAATGGACATTATTGGGGCAATTGATGAGCTTTGATTATGGAATGAGAATTAGGTAATAATATTGTATCAATGTCAAATTTCCAGATTTTGATAGTTATACTGTGCTTATGTGCAAGATTGTCTTTGTTCTTAGGAAACACACACTGCAGTGTTTGGAGGTAAATGGCCATCTGTCGGGGGAGGGGAGGGAGAAGTCGGGGGAGAAAGGCAGAAAGCGACAAGGCGAATGGGGTGAAATGTTAAACAACTGGGGAATCTGGGAAAAGGGGCTATGGGAGTTCCTTGTACTATTTTTGCAACTGTTCAGAAAGTTTAAAATTATATCAAAATAAAACGTTAAAAAAACCAACTCTGATCCTATTTTGCTTCCATTTCCTGCAGGAATTGTCTGTGTTGGAGACTGGAGGCAACGCTTTCCATGGGACGTGATGTTTCTTCCACCGCCCGCCCCCTCGCAAGGGAGGTGCTGTGACTGATAAGGTTGGGACTGTGCCCTACCAGCAGACGGGGCTTTGTCACCCGGTGTGAGGGCAGACAAGGTCCCCACGGCTCCAGCCTGCTGCTGGGCACCGTCTCACTGTTATTGGGCTTCTAAGTGGACAACAGCCAGGCCCTTGTGTTGAACTGCAAAGCAAATCACAGAAAGCCAAAGGCAAGAATTAGTGTCCACTAGACAAATGACCAGCTGCTATTATTATCTTGTTCAAAGCTTAGAAACCTCTAGAAGAGAAAGGTGAGAGAGCAACTGTGTCTGAATGATGAGCTTGCGTGTGGTCGGGAGTGTTCGAGGAGGGTGGGGGAAGCTGCCTGACACGAAGAGCCCTTGAGGGAGCAACGTTGGCTTTGTGAGCTGCCTCTATCTTAGCACTTCGCAGGAGGGGACAAGACCGCCAGCATTTCCTGCACATGCCCCACGTGCCAGGCTCCGTGGAGATGTTCGCTCCTGTCTCTGAAGTGGGCGGTAACTCCGCGGACGCTCCTTGTCCTGAACCCCCTCTCTGGCCTTCCTGTGTTTGGGAGATTTCTACCTCCCACGTCTCAGTGTCTCAGCCAACCCCCACGGTAGATGGTGAAACGCCAGGGACTTGTCGCCTCAGCCTTCCTTGCAGCGGGGAGGACACGACCCAGCCTCTCCCAGTCAGACGCCTTTTCCCATTTTCCCAGAGTCCTGGGAACCCCGAGGACCTCTCTCACTCATCGGGGATGGCTGCCGATGATGGCGACTCTGGCCCAGTGGTGCGGTGCAGCACCTGGCCACCCGTCTGCAGTGGCTGCCGCGGCCGTGTCCCCAGGGACCGGTTACGGGTGGGGCCCAGCATGCCCAACCACTCTATGACTTGCCCAGTATCCTATTTTTGCAGTTTACTATATGTACATTTTAAATTATTGTTATAAAATACACATAATGTAAAACTTACTATTTTAGCCATTTTCAAGTGTACAATCCAGTGGCATTAAGTACTTTCTCAATGCTGCGCGACCATCACTGCTGTTCTAGAATTTCTTTACCACCCCAAATGGAAACTCTGTACCCATTAAATGGTCTCCATTTCTCCCTTCCCTCGAAGTCGCTGGCAACCGCTAACTTGCATTCTGTCTCTGTGATTTGCCTATTCTGGATATTTCATGTGCAGGGAATCACACATTGTATGGTCCGGCTTCGTTCCCTTAGCGTGCTGTGTTCAAGGTCCGTCCTGGTTGCGGCACACGCCAGTGCTGCAGTCCCCGCGGTGGCCGAGGAACATCCCACTGTGCGTTTCTCCATTCATCCCTGGGGGGCACTGGGTGGTTTCCAACTTTTGGTGATTGTAAGTAGAGCTGCCATGAATATTTGTGTGTGAGTTTTTGTTTGAACACCTGTTTTCAATTCTTTTGGGTACATACCTAGGAGTGGAATTGCTGGGTTATATGGAAATTCTATATTTAACTCATTGAGGAAATGTCCAACAACCTTTTAATTGTAATTTTGTAATTAAATTAAATTTAAATTTAATTTCCCCAGCATCCTTTTAATACATTACTTTCTACTTAATATATGCAATGTTTATTTCTGTTGCTTGCAACTAAGAGCCCTGACTAATATCTCGTTCCCATCTTACTGGTGGGAATATTGAGGCTCAGAGAGATCGAGTGGTTTGTCCAGAGCTCCTAGCTCGTAGGGGCTTAGTCCAGGCTGCACATCCTTTAACAGTTTACAGGTAGGACTTGAGGACAGTGAGATTCCCTTTGTATCTTACTTCCTGCGTCACATGGGGCTGTGGTTCCCAACAGGGGTCCCTGGAGGCCAAGGGCGCCATGAATTATTGACCAGGGTCTGGGAGCTATTTTGAATATTTCACAAAGTGTGATGGAAAACCTCCACTTTCCCACAATGAAGCTGTTCAGGCTATCTAAAATGTCAGGTTTCTTTGCTTTTGGCAGGAATTAAATCAACCCAATGTGATAATAAGGGTTATTGCCTGCTGATCAGAGACTCTGGCTGGCAATTATGTATATCTTTGATTAATTTTAAAAATGGGAAAAATGAATAAATTATTACTTAATAAATGCAGTTGTTTGGTGGATGAAGATCTTTTAAAACATGGGGTCCCCGGGGAGAGAAATCAGACACGTGTTTCTGGGAGGAAGGAAGTCATCGAAGCGTGGGGAGCACGTCCTTGGCTGGGCACCTGGGGCTCTGCGTCTGGTCTTGGCTCTGCCCATAGTAGCTCAGACCTTGCGCAAGGGACCGTCAGTGACCCCTCTCTACCACGGGGGTAGAGAGAAGCTTCTTAGCTTCCTCCCACGGTAGTGTCCTGGGACTCTCACCCACCTACGAGGGAAAGTGGCAATGAACAGGGCAAGGATCCATTTCTTCCAGATCTGTGGTCCCAACCCCCGGGCCTCGGCCCGGTACCGGTCCATGGCCTGTTAGGAAAACAGGGCCGCACGTCACCGCCTGAGCCCCGCTTCTCCCAACTCCCACACCTGTCCGCAGAAAAACTGTCTTCCATGAAACCAGTCCCTGGTGCCAAAAAGGTTAGGGATCGCTGTTCTAGATGGCTGCTCCACAGTTGGGTTTCCCAGGACACAGCAGCATGACAGTGACAGGAGATCCTGCAAACCTCCCTGTCTCTCTCCAGACACCTTCTCGTGCGGCGTCCTCCGTCTTGGGGATGCCACTGGCATGCACCCCTCCCCTCTGCCCTCACCCTCATCCCGCAGCCTCCCGTCACCGGGCCTCTCTACCTCCTCCAGCTCAGCACCCCGTCGTCCCCACGCTGTCCCCCAGGGGACCACAGCCAGGTCTGAGCCTCAGTCTGGCTGCTCCCAACCATCCCCACCTGCCTCCTGGCCAGGTCCACAGAGCACTGAGCTCTTCCCTCGTTGCTAACACGGCACCCGGCACCCAAAGCAGCACGACCCCTGCCCTCCTGCACAACTCTCGCCATGCCCGTAACACCTGTGCCCCAGCCGCCGTCTCCCCGCTGGCCTGGCTGTGCTGGGCTCCAAGCCTTTGGGTCGCCCATCATTGCTTCCTTGACATTTAGCTTGAAAAAGTGACAAAGGGCTTAGCATTTTAATTCCTGGTGACACACACCGTTCCTGATGACAAATACAGAAAGCCACGGTGGACTCCTATGTGACTCTACACCGCCTCTCCAGCTCTCCGGGCAGCGCATCCTCTCACCACCGGGAGGAACGTTTACCACCTACCTAACCAGGAGTTACACACATCAACATGCTGCATTCGCAAAGAGCTAAACACACTCCAGGAAAAGGCGCCAGCAGTGAGTAAACACGCCTTGCTGAGTGCCAGCTCGGAGGGCACCCGCTCACGCCGTGACTGGCAACGTCTTCGAGTGATCACTCCACAAGCAGGTGCCGGCCACCCTCTTCCACAGACACCCCGGCAGAAAGGTCCTGAGGGCTGAGCCGAGGATGGAGCTCACGGGCACCCCCCGCTGAGTCGCGTCGCTGCCCCGCACACCGGGCTGACCGCACCACCCGCCCGGCTCCTGTCTGGGGGCTCCGAGGAACAGAAGCCAAGGGAAGTGTGCCCTGGCCCATCCTAGCTGCTACACACACGGCGTCCCGTGTGGGCTCCCACTTTAGCTTAACTGGTCCCCTGGCCAGGACAGGTCCTGCTCCCCCGCCCTGCACCGCGCCCCACTCGCAAGGCCTGCCCAGCGAGGAGGCAGCGAGGAGCCGGGCCGCATCTGGAAGCGACGCCAGGCTGGCGTGTCACCGGAGGGGAAGGGTAAGTATTTTCCCTGTGATAAAAGAGAAACCCGTGAGGGGAAACTAAGGCTGCTGGCCTTCCGCCCTCTGGCTCCTGGAGGCCGTCGAACGAGGATACGCTGCCCGATACTCCTGCAGCCGTGAGGGGAGGACGTGGCCAGCACTGCAGGTGGCCGAGCAGGAAGGCTGGAAGAGCCTGGGGTCTCAGTGACAGCGTCGGACCATTGAACCAGCCCTGGCTCCTCCACACCTCTCATTCTAGGAGACGATTTTTTAGGCCAGTCTAGGCCGGGTATTCTGATATTTACAGTTGAAACTGTCCAAATAATACAGAAAGTCGCCTTACTTCAATGGGTCTCAGCAATTCATCTCTAAATGGGGCCTCTGGACAAGATGACCTCTAAGGTTCTTTTGAGTTCAGACATTCTGGGATACCTCCAAGTGCCATGTTTTTCCAGAAACTTCCCGGACCTCACAATCCCTTCAGTCAGAACTGTGGCCCTCTGTAAACCCGCAAGTAGATTTTCTTTCTCCTTTTCATTGTCGATTTACCAATTCCAGTGCTAGCAGCTTTTGCACACATTGTGCCATTTAATTCTTACAACAATCCAGTGTCTCATCCTGCGGGTGTGGCCCGGGGGGTGTGGGGTGCGCTCAAGAACAGAGACCACATTTGGACTTGAAGTACCGACTCCAAGCTCCAATCATAACCACTTTGCCTGTGCTCGTCCTAAAAACAAGGTGACCTATTAAACAGCATTTCTCAAGCTCCGACGCCCGCACAGGGCTTGAACTTGAAGCGTTCACAGACCTATCCTGGCCTGGGGCGAGTCCCCAGCACACTCCAGGGACTGGCTCAGGAGAGGCCAGTCAGCGGGACGCCTGGGCCCAGGCTGGGACAGAACAGCCTGACCTGAGCAGAGCCAGTCAGCAGAGAGCTGCAAGCAGCCGCAAGGCAGGGAAGTGGCCTTGCTTAGCTTCCCCCTTCTGGGGTTCTGCAGTGCCTGTCTCTAGGGGACAGAGAAGCTCTGCAAGCTCGTTCTCTCCATGCTGATAAGAGGCCCTGCAGCCTGTGCCTGCCTGGCCATGGAGGTGATTAATGCGCAATGACAGGAGCGCGGCCTGCGGCCCTAGCCGGGGAGCAGTGATTAGCCGGGCATTGCTTCCCTCCTCTAACAGGGTGAACCGGTGGCCAGGCCCAAGGAGCTTCCCTCCGTGTGGGGGTCGTGGCCTCATTACCACCATCTAGGTCTGAACTAATGCGGGCCAGAGCAGCCTTCTCCAGGTGGCGGGGCAGGAGACAGGTGGATAGGGGAGGCAGGGAGGGAGGGCAGGAGAGAGGGGTGGAGGAAGTTCCGGTGGGCTGCCTGAGGCCAGGGCTTTGCCGCAGGGACAATGTGAGAGCAAGGGATTAAAGAAGTTACTCTGATTATCCAGAATTCCCTTGTGACAAGCAAGACCTCCTTTGATGGCCCCCCATGCCTTAGCTCATTTTAGCCTCACTATAATCCCATGCCTATGATTAGCACCCTCATTTTACAAATGGGGAAACTGAGTCACAGAGGTTCAGTGGCAGAGCCACAGTTCAATCCTGATGCCTGAGGTGTCTTTACCCTCAGCAGGGCCATTGGCTTTACCCAGTGGGGGTGGCTAGTCATTGCCCTGTCCAGGTCAGATGTGTCACCTGGGGGTGAGGGGCTTTGGTCTGAGAGCGGGTGCTGGTCTCCTAACCCCATCTGAGCGGAACGAGGCTGGCGGCAGGGCTGGCGGCCTGAAAGCAGGAAGGAGAGGCTCCTGCTGACTCTCCTGGGTAGGAGAGGGGTTTCCGTGGCACCAGGAAGCCACAGGCACCTGCCTGGCTTTGCTGTGTGTCACCGGGCAGGGGTTGGACTCAGGAAGTGTTTTGTTATGAGCTTGATGCCACCTGCTGCTCCAGCTCAGAGGGACTTGGGGGCTTTTCTATCAGCGGCGGTGCTGGGTCCTGCCTGCCCTTTCCCTCCTCGCTCTGCCGTTGAGTCCCCCCACGGGCCCGTTGCCTCTCTCGCTTTGTCCTTTGCTGGCCTGGGCTTGCGCCGCAGACATCTCCAGCTCCACCCTCTGCTTTCATCCCTGTGGCTGTCACCTTCCTGGAGAGAGCTCCGTGCCCAGTGCTCCATCAACTCAAGGATCCGTCCCCAGGGTCCGTCCAGAGCCCTCTGCTGCCCATCTCCTGTGGAAGCCCTGCTCCCTCGGCGCCCACCTGCCTCTCCGCTTGGGAGCTGCAGGGCTCATTTGGTTGTGAGATGAAGCAGGAGTCGTTTTTCTTTCTTTTTTTTTATTGTGGTATAATTTACATACAGTGAAAGGCACAGATCTTAAAGGCTATATAGTTTGATGAGTGTGGACAAACACATTCATCCGTGCACCCCACACTCCTATCAAGATACAGAACATTTCCATCACCCAAAAACGTCCCCTGTGCCTCTTTTCAGTAAGTCTCCTTCCAGCTCCAGGCAACTCAGGTCTGCTTTTTGCCACTGTAAATTAGTTTTGTCCCTTATATAATTTCATAAATGCGTTTCCCTGATGACTGATAATGTTGAGCATCTTTTCATCTTACTGGTCATTTATAAATCTTTTTTGTGAAGTGTTTTGTGAAGCGCATTCTGAGATCCTTTCTAAACCAGGAGAGAGGGAGCAAGCCACGATCTACACACAGCCCTGGCTGTGCCTGTGTCCTGCACGTGACATTCTATTAGCCGAGGGTATGGCAACACGGGCCGGGACATGCTGCTCTGGAGACTATAACGCACCAATTTCCTTTTCAGACTGATCCTTGTAGATTAACCAGTCTCACACGCCCACATTGATTTCTCCTGTTGAACTCAATGTTCCCGCCATCACTGTGATGCGGAGCACGCCACGCTTTTGCTAGGCTTCTGTCCAGTATAGACAAACACACACAGGCTGACTTCATCTGGGAGAAGGCCGCAGAGGGCAAAGCACTACTCACGGCTTCCCCCTCTGTCTTCAGCTCCTGGCAGACACGGGTACAGGCGGAAGACGTGGGCTTCAGCGTCACAGAGAAGGGGCCTTAAAGCCCAGCTCTCCAACTCACCACCAGAAGACCCTGGGCCCGGTCCTCAGGCCTCATGTTCTTAACTCCTCAGTAGACATGGTGGCTACCTTCCAGAGCTTTTCTGAGGCTCCAATGAGATGCCTAAGAGTTTTACACACATGATTTTCTTACTCCTTGCCCAGCTATTCACACTGACGCCGAGGTAGGAAGGACAAAAGCTATTGCCCCATTTCAGAGTTGAGGAAAGGAAGGCTCAGGGATGCTAATGACTCATCCGTGGCAGAGCTGGGTTTAGACCCCGACTGGGCCTCGGGCTTGCTCCTGTGGTGGGTGGGGCATTCCCGCGCCAGTCTCCTGAGCACAGCCCTCCAGCTCAGAAACGGGCTAGAGAAAGGACAGAGCAGGATGGTCTCATCCACATCGCTGGAAATCTGCCTGTATCCCTCCCTTTGAATAGGGCACTGGCTTTGTTTGTTTGTTTTGCTGTTTTCTTTTAAAGCAATGAGGCATTTCTGGGTACAGAAGCCGCTTAGAAAATCCAGAGCCAACACGCTCTTGGGTGATTGCAGAGGCAGCCCCGCCCTCCGCGGCCCACTTCTGGGTGCCAGGATACATCCTTCCGGGACACAGATTGCCCTCGTAGGGTCCTGAGGTTGCGCAGCTTCCGAGTTTCCTGTGTCACTCAGGAGCTGACCCTCCCAGATCAGACCTTGTCCTTCATCTGATTTGCCATCCCGAAGCCACTATGTTGCAAGCGTAAAGCCACTTTGAACATCTGAGGATAAAGACAGGCTTCTAATGATTTCGACATAGAACCCACAGCTGGTCCCAAAGGCCCACGTCCCATGGCCTAGCACCTTCCTGAGAGGGTCCTGTGGCTCATCTATGGCTGCTGCCACTGTCCTGAAGCGTGAAGCCCCGTGCTGGAGATGTGATGTCACCGAATGGGTCACAGTGGTGGCCCATTCACCTTTGCCAGGGTCAAGAATGAATTTCTAGCCCAGGCTGCAGGTGTGCTCGGCAGGTGCGTGGGGAGGAGTGGGGGGCGAGGGTAAGGGTGCAGATGTGGATGTCAGAGAGGCAAGTCTTGACTTTGCAACGCTTCCCGAGCATATTAATCTCTCACCTGGAGAATGGGGAGGAAGGGGCCCATGGGCTGGGGAGGATGGAATGAGAAGAGATGTGTGTGGACTCGGATGGGCCGGGCTGGGCTGGCTCTCTCTCTCGCATGCAGACCAGCGGCGCCCACTCTCTAAGGGACTGAGTAAATGTAGAGCACCACACCTGAACGCCATGGGTGTCCGCCACTGTCACTCCACCGTTACTGCTGTTAGCGCCGCGGGGCCCTCCCCCCATCTGCAGATGGCAGAGCACACATGGCTCTGGCCGGCAGCCGCTGGGTGCTATTCCAGGGGACACAGTCAGTGGGGAGCGTGAACTCCCGCAGTGGGAGCCAAGGACACACGTGTGCCCACTGGGGTGTCTGGGTAAGGAGAGCCCACTGTGGGGGAATTAGGGGGCTGCCATGCATTTTTTTGAGTCTGCTCACTTGTTTTCTCTTATGTATGAAAGAAAGAGAATAACCTCAGTGTGGAAGGGCCTCCTTGTCATCTCCTGACTGCACTGACTGGACCAGGGCTGGGAGCTGCAGGGCACGGCACGGGGAACGCAGCCCACCAGGCCCCCGAGCAGGAGGAGAGGCGGGCAGGGAGGGGCAGAGGCAGGAGGGCTGCTGAGCCCACGGGGCCCTCCGCTCCTCCCGAGGCTCCAGTTGGTCACAGAATTTATCTCCACGACATTCACAGTCTCCAG
This sequence comes from Avahi laniger, assembly GCA_963575035.1. NCBI lineage: Eukaryota > Metazoa > Chordata > Mammalia > Primates > Indriidae > Avahi > Avahi laniger. Next base: position 24,774 of record CAUYSK010035483.1, read on the forward strand.
TGCCTGCTGGTCTCTGTGTGGCTGGTGTCTTTAGAGGCCTGTCACACAGACAGGTGACATGTGTGCTGGGAGGACACTTGGCACTTCCTGCAGTCCTCGGCTGCAGGATGGGGGCCTTTAGAGCATCCTTACAAGGAGGAAACTCTCCGTAAGGCTGTCCCCTCACACCACCACGTCTCCAAGAACCTGACTACGGGGGCGCCAGGGATGATGCTCCTTGTGGCCACCGTATCACAAGACGGTCCTGGGCTTTTTAAGAAGACCACCCCCCAGCTTTGCCTGGGTGCCGCAGCCTCAGGGACCCTCCTGAGCGATGAGGCTCTGGAGGGGTCTAAAGATACGTTTGGGACATCTGACTCAACGCGGTGTTAGAAATGGCGCTCTGGAAACCCTGGTTCTGGGCCCAAAACACGTCATTGTCATTGTGATCTACGCTAAGTCATTTTGTCCCTTTGGACTTCAGTGATCTCACGTACAGACTCGGGGGATCTGTTCCAGTTCTAACGGTTCATGCTTCCATCTTTTCTCCCTGAATACGAATCAGGGCAGGTGTCCCTTACCGACGGCGCGCTGGGTGCGGGTTCTGCGCCAAGCCTAGTGCAGGGGAGGTCTCACTCAGTCCTCACAAACCTCTGGACAGGCACTTGTGATTATTCCCGTTTGATGAAAGGCGGAATGGAGCCTCCTGGAGGGTCACAGCAATGGCTCCGTTATTGGTCACCATGCTCCGTTCCATACGAGAGTTCTGTGTCTCCTGAACTGCAAAGTGGCTGTTCACCTGGCAGAGTAACTTACCTTTCTTTCACTGTTTTTTCCTTTTTCACTATTTATCATCCCGGGGGAGTCACATGAAAAAGTCCAGAGCTGGACTTTCCCTTGGCTCCTGGGGGTAGGGCTGGCCCACTTCTGGCATGAGTGCCTCTCAGTCACGGCAGACTCCAGGCCCTCACAGCTGGAGTCCTCACAGAAACAGAACGCAGCCCGGGGAGCAGGAGAGGTGCAGGCCCCACAGCCAGCCCGCTTCTGTTTGCACAGACACTCTTAATCTGAAGGCAGCAGCTGGAGTGTGAGGCCTGCCACCTCCTCGTTTTGTACCTGGCCACGTCCCGTGACTTCTTTGGTCCTCTGTTCCCTCATTTGTAAAATTTAGATAACAGTCTATTATGCCTCATTGAGAGAATGTTCAAGAAAGGCCTCTGTGGACCCTTCTGAATGTCAGCCCTTCCCCAGGCCCTAGTACAGGGCTTGGCACAAGTACAGTAATGTGCTGCATAATGACATTTTGGTCAACAACAGACCACGTATACGACATTGGTCTCATAAGATTATAAGACAGTTTTTACTGTACCTCTTCCATGTTTAGATGTGTTTAGATGCACGGATACTCACCACTGTGTTACAACTGCCCACAGCATTGGGCACAGTAGCCTGTTCTACGGGTTCGTAGCCTAGAAGCAACAGGCTATACCATACGGCCTAGGCGTGCAGTAGGTAACACCATCTAGGTTTGTGTAAGAACATTCTACGATGTCCACAGAACAATGAAATCACTTAAAGATGCATTTCTTAGAGCATGTCCCTGTTGCTAAGTGATGCGTGACTGCATTTGACAAATATCTGCTCAGGTGTAGGCATGGGAAGCACCATGGTGGTTGCACTGCATTCACCCAGCTCAATTTCTTAAAGTGCGGTAATGAATGCCTAACCAGTCATGGGGAGGAAGGGATGTTCGGAAGTGCAGCCCAAGGCTGCATCCGAAATGGTTTCTGGCAAACACTTCCAAAGAAGAAATTACTGATCACATAGTGTGTTCCCAGTCAGATTCATCTGCTTGGGGAACTGCGCCAGGCCAGTGGGCCCCAGGGCCCTGGACAGTGGTTTGGTTCCAGACTTGGGTGTGGGACTTGGGGTATAGCTTCCTTAATTCCTTTGAAAATGCAAGGGAAAAGACCAAATTAATCACACGGTAAGGTGACATTAAAGCTATTCCTTCCCTCTGGAAAGCAGCTGCCCACCCCCATGCCGCTAGCTGATAATGGCCACTCCTCATCAAATATTTATCCCGGCACCCACAGTCCTCCAGCAGCCTCCAGCATCACGCCAGGGATGGAATCTGATTATTAAAACTGGTCATGAATGAAGCAGGCAGACTACAAAGTGCCCGGGATGGAAAAGGGGGAACATCAAAGCCCCATACTCCTCCTCAAAGGTCGCCTGCCGCAAGTGGAGGCCTCCTGCTGGGACACAAAACTCGAAGGGAGTTTGAAGACCTGGCTCTCTGTGTGCCTCCCAGACTCTGGGGCCACTCTCTCCCCTTTCTTTCCACTCCAGCCGGCCAGAAGGCAGCCAAACCCAAGTCCTGGGGCCAGAGGCCTGACTCCAAGCCATGAATTTATGAAAAGCAAATAGATAATCCTGCAGCCCCCTGCCCTTTCAAGGGGAGTCCCCGCATTTCATTAGTGCCCTCTTTGAAGCCTGCCCTTTGCAAAACAGAAAAAGAAGAGAAGGGAGGAAGGAGTGGAAGCTGATTCAAAAGGCTTCCTGCATTGTATCTGAGTTTCCGACGTCCCTCTGTGTGGCTTCAGTCATTACACGGGTGGAAGAGGCTGTCAGGCAAGAAATCACGCCTGGTGCTTAATGGAACCCAGGGACCAATTAAGCACAGAGCGCCAATGCCAGGGGGCACAGCCTTTCTAGGAGGAATAGGAGTGAACTCATATCATTGCTCCCTTCCCCCCTTCCTCCAAATAAAAGACAAATGCTATGTCAACAGTTTGTTAAGAGCGATCCTTTATTTTCTGAAAGTCCTAAAACTGACCCATTTATCAAAAGATGACCGATGCCCCAGCTCACAAACCATTTCTTTTTCTCTTTCAGCAGATCCTGCAGCCCCGGGAGGGCCGCAGCCCGGGTGAGGTGGTGACATCAGAATCTGCCCTCCACACCCAGCAGCTGCACCGCGGCCTCCTGCACGGCCTGGTGGACTTGCCCGACCTCTCTCTGAGACAGCGTCCGCTCCATGTGGCGGTAGGTGATGCGGTAACAGTGGCTGGTCTTGTGTGTCCTGAAGAGTGCAAGAGAACACAGGTGAGTGAGGGACAACAGAGCCAGTGCCTGCAAGGGCAGCACGGCTTGCCCTGACAGCCCTGCCCCGCCAGGGTGGGGAACTGACGGGGCATCCAGGTACCACTTGCCACTAACCACCTGAATCTTCTCCGTGCTCCAGGGGGAAGGCGGTAGTACCTTGACAAATGGAGACTGCTGGTTCCCACTGGACTGGATGTATCAAAGTCCCCGGGGAAGGAAGCTGACAAATTTGATTTCCTAGGCCAAGGCCCGGAGAGTCGGATTCAGCAGGTGGGAGGTGGGACCTGGGCTTCTGAGCCAGTCCCAGGCTCGCCAGGTAATTCTGACAAGCAGACAGGGCTAGGCACCAACCTGAGTGTGCCTCCACCTTTTCCATGTCACAGAAGACACGGTGTGTTTGTGTGGCACATTGCAGTGTCAGCAAGGCCTGAGACAGGGCTGAGGGCATCACTCCCTCAGCACCCGTCAGCCATGGGAAGGACAAAGACCACACATGCCACGCATGTGCTGTGTGGACCAACGCTTTAGTCACCTGCTTTGCCACGGTGGTGTTGACTTCCGTTTCATGGAATAGCTGAGTCATTCTGGAATGCATGGAAATGACAGCAGTAGAAAGCACGTCATGCTTTCTAATTGCATGACAGTGGCTAAGACACACTGGTCAGTGGATCTCATCAGAAAGCCCCCTGGCCGCGAGCTGGCAGACCTGACCCTCCGCTCGAGCTGCCTCTCACTGGCTGTGCGTCTGACACTTCCCTTCTCTGGGCACTCGCACTTCTCTTCTGTATAATGACGGGACCTGTTCAACTTCAGAGTTTGAGTTTCTCTTTTCCAGCCCCCAGCAGCAGCACAGTCAACCCATGCCCTTCCTCACCTCAGGGAGGAAAGTGAAACCCAGCGGTCCCAGGCAGATCCCCTCTGGGATCACGTCACCCAGCTCTTGGCCTAACCAGGGAGAGGACACATGCTCTCCAGCAGGTGAGGCAGGGCTGGGCCTTCAGTAACACCGGGGCCTTGGACAAGTGGCCTTCTGCTGGGGCTGGCACCCAGGCCACCCCGTCACGTCCCTGGAAGACCTGCTAGTCCACACCATTGCCTCCTGAGCCAATCGATGCTTCATCGATTGCTCTCACTGCAGTTCTGTCTCCTTCCGTCCCCCTACCCCACCTCAGTTTTAATGCCAGAGTCCTCGGCTGGGCAGAATATGCCTGTAAGTGGGGAGCCGGCCTTGGTCCTAGCCTCCCTAATCTCCTTCACCTCCCCCTCCAGTGTCTCCTCCTCTCTCTTCCCCAGCCTGGCTTGGTCATCTTTGTCCTGCTTTCATCCCCTCTCCTGCCTGGAGCCCACTTTTGGGAAAGATAAGCTCCTAAGATGCAGGGTGCTGTGCATTCCAGCCAAGTACACAGTCCCTGCTTGAATAAGCTACCACTGAGGTGCTACAACAACCAAGCCAGGCTGGGGGAGGAAGGTTTCCTTAGGGGGCTTCCTGAGGCATCCTGACAGCACATGGAGGCCTGCTCGAGATGAAGGGAGAAAACAAAACTCCTCCCCGTCCTCTTCTTTCAGCCCAGCTCAGGCCAATGGCTCTGCTGCCTGAACTGCCCCGAGGGCCTCCCACGAAGCAGTGTGGCTTTCTCTCACCCTCTGCTCTAACGTGAGTGCCCCAGACACCACTCTCACCCAGGCCTTCCAGACACCAACATGCCAGTGAGACAGGAAAAGCCAGCACAGAGAAGGGACAGGGGCTCTCCAGGAGCGGGAGCTGATGAAACTACACATCCAAGCCCCCTGTTGCCCCCTGTTGACTCCTTCCATTCAAACCACAATCGCCCCATTTACAGTTAATTGGTTTCTGACAAGGGCACCAAGAGCGCCCAAGGGGGAAATGTCTTTTCAATAAGTGGTGCTGAGACAACTGGATGTTCAAATGCAAAAGAATGAAATCAAATCCCTACCTCACACCACACACAAAAAGTAACAAAAAATAGATCACACATCTAAATGTAGGAGCTAAAACTGTATCATTCTTAGAAAACAGAGGAATAAATCTTCATGACCCTGGGTCAAAGCCTCCTTAGATATGACACCAAAATCACAGGGGACAAAAGAAAAAAATAAATCAATAAATGTGGACTTCATCAAAGTTAGAAATTTTTGTAATTCAATGGATACCATCAAGAAAGTGAAAAGACAAAGTACAGAATGGGAGAAAATATTTGCAAGTCATATACCTGATAAGGGACTTGTATCTAGAATATATAAAGAATTCTTACAACTCAGCAATAAAATGACCAATAACCCAGTAAAAAATGTGCAAAGATTTGAATAGACACTTCTCTAAAGAAGATATACAAAAGACCAATAAGCACATGAAAGGAGGCTCCTCCTCAGCCATTAGGGAAATGCAAATCAAAACCACTATGAGATATCACTTCACACTCACTAAGATGGCCATAAAAAAATGGAAGACAACAAGTTTTGGAGAAGATGTGGAGAAATCAGGACCTGTTTGGAAAGTGACAGGGCTCTGCAAATTATAAAGTGCTATATGTGTGTGAAGTGAAAGGATCATCGTGGCAACTGCCATTACATTACCTTTTTTCCACTGGTTCACTCAGGTACCTCCTAGCAGAAGAGTTGGTGGTATGGCAACTCTACAACTTACTGCCAATCAAAGACGAATGGGGGAAAAATCTGTCTTCCTAGTTCTATGTACTTCAAAAGGCCACTGTAAGTATTCTTAGACCTCAAACAGCTTATACAAAGCATTTTGATGAGTTAGGTGTAAATGAATCATAAATATATGCATTAATTTTTATAAATCAAGAGAAATAATATTTGTCAGAATATTTGGTGATTCTATTGAATTCAGTAGGATCAACTGAAAACCAACCAGGTTTGCCTCTTTCTAACACCAAAGAAGAGAGAGAAAGTTTCTTTTCATTGATTTTCTAGAAACTTCTGTTTGGAACTTCTGATGACAGGACATACTCCTGTTGTGCTTTTGCATGTTGGAGAACTGAAGGAAGTAGAGCTGGCAGATGGTCAAGGGTGGAGGACCCAGGTCTCCTCATTCCTGAAGAGTGGTCCAGCCATGGAAACCACTCTGGGACAAGGTTTGGAGACCACTGAGAAGGGTACCTGCTTTTACTCACCCTGTTCAAGAGAAAGAAGAACAAGCCCATGTTCCTTCCTGGCTCTGCCCTTCCACTAACAGGGCACCCCCAGAGAGGAGGGGCGAGTGTGGCTTGTGATGCGGAGGGGGCTGCACTTGGGGCAGAGGTGCTTATTTAATAAGGTCTTTCCTGCTTCTAGAGTCATTAGCAGATGCGCTGCAAAGCCAGGCAGCTGGCAGGGAAAATGAGGGCTGCGAGGTCCAGAAAACAGGGTGAGGGCGCCGGGCACAGCCTTCAGGATAAGATACCTTCCCTGAAGAAGAGAACACGCTGCACTGACAATCTGGAGTTTTAAAGGCAAACAAAAGTTCTCTTTTCGGTATCTCACAGCTTCTACTCACAGGCAAAGTAAACACATTGCCCATTACTGAGTTTGAGAGGTCAAATCCCATTGTAATGAATTTGGAGAGAGAGTCTAAAACATTTTTTTTTAGTGCTGGAATTTCACTGCATTGGGATATTGGCTAAAATGAGTTGGTCATTAGCTAGAGCTTGAGATTTTTTTTAGAGATTTTGGTGTAAGAATTTTAGAACATTTGAGCTTCCAGGGCTTCAACTCTCACTATCACATTCACAGATTTCTTTAGTCATTCAACACCCAGCATGTTCCAGGCACTGAACTGGACACAGAAAAGTTTATGGAGGGAACCCAGTATCTGCCCTCGACCAGCTCACACCCAGGCACAGCGGCATCCAGCGGCATTCCGCAGCAGCCAGGCAGGGTGCTGAGCAGAGAACCATTTCCCGCTACACCCACGACAGCAGGAGGGGGCTTGTACTTGCTGGACAGTGAAGTCAGCCATGCCACACCCCATGCATAACCTCACGCCATCCCAGGATTTGCCCTTGAGAGCATTTCCATGTGCTGTTTGTCCAGCACAGCATTGGCACTACTGGGCCCACCAGAGCGATGCGGATCATCCTGCCTGTTAGGGGCTCACCTCTAGAGGGGAGAGCCCAGGACATAAGACAGTCCACATTCCCCTACGCTTGGCGAGTGGTGAACCGCGTCTCGGTGCACAACTGTGCTCGGGCCCCGCCTCTCCCACCTTCCCACTCAGCCTCACGTTAGCTCCCCTCTGAGAGATTCAGCCTGGCTCTTGAAACTGGAAACATGACTCCAACTTTTTCTGAAACTTACTTTCTCTTGGATCCTGTCCCTTGCTCCAATGTGACTGCCAAGGCCGACTCAACTCTTACCATCCTGTGCAAGTCCAGCTGCTCATATGGAGACCGAGACCCAGAACTGCTAGGGCAGCCCCCCTCCACCAAGGAGAGCGGGGCTGGACAGTGGAATGTACCAGCAGGGGGGGAGCCTGTATTTTGACACCCCCTCTTCCCAAAGCCCTTACCTTAGGCCAAAGACAAAGACGTGTAGGTGCTGAGAATAGTCAAATCTGGATTAGCAATTAGTCACAATTACAAATGTTTAAAAGGGATCCCTTCCTAGTTCTTCCTTGTTTTTCTTCCTGACCAACTAAATGAAAACACTAACAAGTACCAAAACTGCTGCTAGGAGCAAACTGTGCTCCAGTGCAAAGTGTGTCCGTGACGGATTTTCTAAAAGAACTCGGGGCTGTCAAGTCTCACTGGAAGGAAGGAACAATGGGTCAGAGTGCTAGCGAGGGTTGAAATACTTTTATGATACAACCACTTGGTTTACCCTGGCAACTAAATGGGCTCTGAATTTGAAATAAAATCTTTCCAGGGGATCCAGCCAAAACCCAGCTCCTGCCACATCCACAGTAGTCTGCTCTTCCATCTGTGACAGAGCAGCGACTTCGTGTTCTTGGATGGTGCACTCGACACCTCCCAGAATAGATCACGTAGGACCAGTAGTCATCGCAGATGCCACCTATTCATGCAGAGATTACTCAACGGGAGAGAAGATGCTGTCACGGGGCAGGTTCCATTTTCAGAGTAACAAACACTGGGCTTCCCCGGCTCTCTGCTCATCTGTCTCCTGCCCGTCTAGTGCAGACGCTGTCTGCAGCTGCCCACGGCAGGCACAGTGTGCTCGGGTGGGAGGGTGGATACATGCAATGCTTTCATGGGTGGCGGTGGACTCGGGTGGGAGATACAGTGTGGGAGGGGGGACTAATTCCACAACCACTCCTGAAAATACAGAACTGAAGGGCATGGTGGAGTGGAGAAGCCCAACTTGGCAGTTAGGGAAACCTGGCTCCAGTTCCTGCTATGCCCTGTGCTATCTGTGAGACTGGGGCGGTTTGCATAACCCCTTGTGCCTCGTGACCTCGTGTGCAGAGTGCGGCTAACAGCACTTGCTTCCCAGGGTGTGGGGACTGAGTGCAGGGGTCTGCAGGGGTTAATGCAGAGGCTGCTGCCTGGAGTGGGTGCTCTGTGCCCATCCTCCTTGTTTACCGCTGCGGCTTACTGGAGAGTGGAGTGAGACTTTGGGGATGGGGGCTTGTGTTTCCTAGGTGTTTCTTTTGCCCTCCCTTTATGGGTTGGACTCTGACCGCAGACAGAGGATGGGAAGAGCTGCCTTCCTATAGAGCAGGGACGCATTAGTCAGCTTTGGCTGCAAAAGCAAAGTGAGGAGTGGGAGGCAGGAGAGTGATGATTTACGGCTCAGAATTGGGCACGATTTAAACAAGTGGTCTGGAAACTAAGGAAATCATTTTTTTCCTTTTACTTTCCCTATATTAAAAAAAAAACCAAAAGGGAAGAGGAGAAAATGAAATTCTGATAATGAGACTCAGAGTCTGGTGACTCTCTATTGCTTTTCCTAACTATCTGCTCCGGGGTTCTCCAAGCAAGACGGCATCGTGGGGTTGATGCCAGGGGAGGACACAGGCCTGGGAGGCAGAAGACCCGGGTCCAGGCCAAGCCCCCAGCGATGACCACGTGAGTTTGGCTGAGTCATTCTACTGGGCTTTTCCTTCACCCACGAGAGGGCTCTGAGGCTCCGTCCTGCTCTAGAGCCCCAAGAGTCGGGCAGCGGCTCTCGGCGGGTGGCAGACACTCTAGACACCCCGGCGCCGCTCCGTCAGCTCCTGCCCCACGCGCTGCACCCTGACAGCTTCTCCCTCTCCTCCCCACAGGCTGTCTGCAGCCCGCTCCTCAGGGGCCATTCCGGGCGGTGTCCCCGCTCACAGCCAGCCTCGCTGCTGCCGCTGCTGCGCCTGCGATTTCCTCCCAGAGGGGCTTCTGTTCCTTGGCGTCCGCCACCAGAGACCAGCGCAGATGCTTCCTCTGACAGTCCCTGCCCAGGGAGAGGCAGCCCTTGACGGAGGCGGAGCCCAGGTGGGAGAGGGAAGCTGCGGGCCTCCCCGCCCCAGCCACCACGGCTCCTTCCAGACACACATTTGGCAGCAAGAAATGCGTTTTAGCATCACACAGCTGCCCAGTCCTCAGACTGCCAGGTTGTTTATTCCCAGCGCCCCCCTGACTTCTTGCAGGACTTCCGAGTGTCTCCTGCCAGGCGCCTGGGGAGGAGGAGTCCGTGCCCTCGCCCCCGGGGACAGGGCGGGGGCTCCTGGTCTTTACTCGCGTGTGCACGTGAAGATAACGCTGCGGGGAAACCTGGTGGAATCTCGTATCATTCTTGTATTATGTTTATGTAGATAAAGATTGCAGAGGCTCCACTATTAGCCCACATAGAAAGACCTGAATGACCTTAGATGAATTACTTGAGCTTCATCTTCCTCATCTGTAAAAAAACGGGTCACTGATAGGACGCACCCTACAAGACAGATGGACCCTGAAACATGCTCAGCAAAACAAGCCAGACACAAAAGGACAAGCAGTGGATGGTTTCACTCACATGGCGGAGCTGGAGGAACAGAAAGCAGAATGGCGGTTGCCAGGGATGGGAGAGAAGGGGAGTTGTTTAACGGGGACAGAGTTTCAGTTTGGGAAGATGAGAAAGTTCTGGAGAAGGATGGTGGTGATGGTGGCACAACAATGTGCATGTACCTGCCTCAAAACTGCTCAGTTGAAAATGGATAAAGTAGCAAATTTTATGGTATATACATTTCACCACAATAAAAAACAATTCAAGGCGGAGGGTTTGCCCAAATAACCCAGTTGACTATTACGAGAAGTGGAAGTTGAGAACTCACATTATATTGAAAAACAAACAACAGGTCATCGACACACACATGGCAGGATGGTTGTGATGAGTATGATGTGATTCGGTTCTGCCCTCCCTGGACAGAACATATCCAGGATTTCGCCAACTTTAACAACTACAATGGCTACTTTTTAAACAAAGGACTTTTTTAGATATCCCCACTTATAATGCTATGGCAGGGTTTGACCATATTTGACAAATTCTTTTCAACTATTCCATTGTTTTCCAAACCATCCTCTTACATTTCTAGCAAGATGTAACGTCTCATGTTGCACAGATTTCCAAAGCTCTGTGTTTTTCCGTTGTGTGGAAAATTTGGAAGAGATTATGTTTTTCTCTCTGGCTTAGTCTGTCCAAAGTCAACAGAGCTAACTTTAATTCCGTGCTGTTACAGGCAGCTTCCCAACTGTGTGGACTCTGGATGAGTCAGGTTACAAAACAGAAGATTTGTGGCAGGTGAAGTGCTACATTTCCAGCTCAATCAATTGATCTCAACCAGTTGATCAGCAATTATTTATTCTGTGCTGAGGTACACATTGCGAGAGATACAAACAGGTATCCTGATTGCTTGATCGATACGTGAATATTCAGGGAGTGGCTGTTCTGTGCATGACACAGCAGCAGTGTGAGGGGGGACAGTAGCCCAAAGTTATAGAAAACAGTATTAGGCTGTAATTCCCTTGGAGGTTAAGACATTCATACACGAAAAGATAGCCAGCAGGACGAAGCTGTCATGCTAAATGTTAAATAAATGGCACGGACCATCAACAACTTGGAGGTCAGAAAAGACTGGCAGAGGAGATGAGATTAGCTTGAGATCTTAGAGTACAAGTAGGATTTTGACAGGTGAAGGGCAAGGAACGCATTCTAGCTGGCAAAACAACACCAGCAATACTGGTGGCAGGGACTTTTACTTTTTTTTCCCCTTCCGTTTCAACAAAGACTGGCTGAGCATATGTTCCAGTTATAAATGGCCCAGTGAGGACCTCTTCAGAGGATACATGATCTACCGGGAGAGGGACAGGTTGTATACAATCCCAGCAGGAAGCTGGCTTTTGTCATGGCACGTATACAAAGTGGCTCACCGTGCCCAGGAGAGATCAGAACAGTTTCTCAGACTGGTGCCAACTGAACTAGGGTTGGAAAGATAAGACATGAGTTTGGCACATGGGTAAGTGATAAAGAGGAAAGGCCATTTCTCAAAGGGCGCAGATGAAGCAAGCATGGACCAGTGCAAGGAGAGGTGAGTAGTTCAGAGGGGCTGGTCTGGGTATACAGAAATGGTGGGCTGGGAGGTTGCAGGGTGGGTTGGGGTCATAGAAGAGGGTCTTCTATTTCTGGCTAAGAAGACGAAGCCAAAAATCCATCATTGAGTAAGCAACCAAAACATCTGGGACCAGGATCAGGTCCCTACAGAAATCCTATAAAAGGTTAGGAGGACCTTGCTCTGGGCAGCACACAGAGGCTGGCTCTCAGTTAAGTTCGGATCTCATTTCCTGCAAACAGTAGAGGATTACCGAGATGTTACGGCACAGCACATCACCAATATGCTATTAACAGCCACCTACTCAAGGAGTATGCTATAGCTCCAGCCTCAACCCCTATTACTCATGAGTAGAATTACTCATGTCTATGTTATATTGTTTAGCTTTTATTTCTTTAGTGACTAATAGATGAAATAGGTTAATTACTTTAAGACTCAGTGTCAGTTAATTATGAAGGAATTAAACATTAGCAAAGAGAAATTTATAAACATTTCCGATGACATTGCTATTCTGCAAATACCTTTGGGGAGGGACTCTCTGAATCTAATTAATAGTGCCAACTCTCGACAAATAGTGAAGGAGAGATTGAAGGGAAAAGGGACAAAATAGAGATCTGGCGGGCAGATGACCTTCCTCTCTCCATAATATTCTGGCTGCAGTAGAGCAGTGATATCTTGATTAAGGATTCTTCATAAAAGTAACATGAATCCAAGATGAGGGACCCTAAGGATTTCTGGTCCATGCTTGGGGGTCCAAGGCCTGATGCTGGGTTACTGCTGGGGCAGCCTGTTCCAGGCTTCCACGGTGCAGGCTGAGAGGGAGCCGCCCTTTGCACTGAGCTGACAAGTGTGTCCTGCGTTTCTCTTTGTTGGCGGCGGATTCTCTCTAGTCTTTCTCCCCCACAACAGCCCTTCCGACTCTTCAACTCACTAGCAGCAGCAAAACAGCATGACGGCCCTGGCTAGGGAATGTTAGCACACTAGTGGTCGGAGAGGAAAGGGACCTTGGAGGCAGCACATGTAATGTTTAACATCACTGCCTCCGGGGTCAGACATTCAGACATCCATCCATCCATCCATCCATCCATCCATCCAATTCATTAATTCACTTAGCAAATGAATAGTGACCACTTGTTGTATGCATGTGTTTGGCCAGGTACTGAGGACTTAATGGTGGAATAAAACAAAACAAACAAGACATGACCCGACCTTTGTGGAGTTCATAGTCTAGCATAGGAGACAGGCATTAATTAAAGAATTACAAAGAAATGTAAATTACAACTGTGCTAAAGATATGGAGAAAAGGTACATGGTGCCATGAAGCCATACAAAAGGGCCATTAACTTAAAGGTCAGAGATGGTTCCCTGCTGGAAGAACCAACTAGGTTAAAGAAGGTCGAGGGTGGCAGGCAGTGTCCCAGGCAGAGATGATGGCATGTGTGAAGGCCCTGTGACCTGTCCAAATCCTAGTTTCTCCTCCTCTGAGTGATGGGATCTGAGTAGATCGTGTACCTTCTCCAGGTCTGGGTTTTCTCATCCACAGCCTGGAGAAAGCTGTTCTGCACGTTACATCAGGCAGGGGAAGCTTGTGTGAAGCTCCATCTAGGTTAACTGCTCAGGGCACCATCACGTGAGGGTCTCCTGGTTTAGGCCTTTTATTTTTTTATTTTTTTTTAGCAACAGAACCCCAATCTCTCTGCCATTCCAATTTGTACCCCCTAAATTAGACAGTGGATGCAGCATAGCTCAAAGCAAAGCTGCTCTAGTAGAAGGGGCATTGAGGACCCACCCACTAGCCCTCTGACCACCCAAGGCAGCCCCTCCCCAGCCTCGCCTCAGAATCCCTACAGCTCCAGGGGCAACTTAAAAACCACTCCATCTTCTACAATAGGAGAAAGCGAAGCTTGCAGAGGCAGCAATTTGCCTGAATTCATCTCAAAATTCACAAATCCAAGGGAAACTTGCTTAGGATATGATTGGAGCTCCTTTGGGGGGAACCATTCTACAGAAAAAGAGATGCTTGCCCCTGCAGAGCATAAAAGCAGCACGACCCAGCAGAAAGCAGCCAGGCCAGGCCAGATGCCGCATGCTCAGCTTAGAGCTCCTCTTTGTGAGACAAGTGACTTAATGCCAGTCCCTTAGTGGCTCTAAGACTCAGTTTCCCTGTTTTACAGTGGGGATTCCAATTGCCTCTGAGTGTTATTGAGAGTTAATAGGTTTTTAAAGCACTTTGTAATTGTAAATGACTATTTAAATTTATCATGATAAAAGGCACACTTCATTTTCTGCAAATGGCCCAATAACAATTAGGGCTAAAAATGGTCAGAAAAAGTAATCTAATTGAATAATATTCCATATGTATTAAGAGAAAGGATAACCATAAAGTAACAAGATACATTTCCTGATATGGCTTATCATTGGTGCAGTAAAAATTCTTAAAAAAAAAAAATAATAATTCCAAACAGCTTTTTAGAACTGGCTGCATTACAAGACTTCAACACATTTGGAGGGTATAGCGTTTACTTGAATTCAGACTGGAATGTTTGTGTTTACTATTTTATAGCTGTGCCGCAATTATGGCACATTTCTCATGGATTTGTTTTCACCTTCTAGGGAGGGACACGGTTATCCCACACCACCTATTCACCTGAAGTGCTAACGAGAAACCACACCAATGGAAACTTGTCCTAGAACCTTGTACACTCATATATGAAAACAACTTTCAAATTCCAAATACAGATAAAATTGTAGAAAGCTCTGGGCCTTGCCATGACACAGTGTTTGTGAATTGAAGACATCTTGTTACTAATAGTAGCAACAATAAGGACAATTAACAATTATAAAGTAATGCAGGTTCCAGAACCCTTGTACCCACTGATCTCGCACAGCAATCCCGAGAGGTGGACAACTGTCATCTCCTTTTGCAGAACAGGGAACAGGTCCAGAAAGATGAAGTGACTTTGTGAAGGCCACAGCTAGAATGTGGCCTGGCTGGGACTTTGCTCACTTCCTTGTCATTAACCTCTGCTTAATTTTTTGTGTAAGCACATTCTGTTTAGTTTATTAATGTCCACTATAGTCAACATCAACTGCTTTTAAACAGGGACATCATAGTAACAGTATTCACCAATTAAATTCCAGGATACTTCTAGATGTATAACTGTGTCTTTATCACAAAAAGGATTTTGTCTTTATCAAAAAAAAATAGATTCATTAGTAAATATTGATTAGCAGAGAAAATATAGGGAGTAAAATGGAAGAAAAGGTGAAAGAAGAAAGAAAAAATACTTTCAAGGGAAGAATGATCTGTTATGTATTAAGTGCTAGGTATTTTAATATATCTCATTTAATATATCTCATTTAATATAAATTCTCATAATTTATAGAAAAATGAATAAAATAAAAAAGAGTGAGGGAAAATATAAAGGTGATGAAGCCCGGAGGCCAGATCTGGAAAACAAAGAACACAGATTTATAGGTCATCGGCTGAACTAGTGGAGCTATCAACTTGGTTTGGAATTTGCAACCCAGGCAAAGGGACAGCTTGATGAATTTCATGATTTGAATTGCCCATGAGGAGAAACCACCACAGTTCTTTAGGGAAGCAAAACTTACCCCAGCATAATATTCTAAAAGAATTTCTTGGGTGGGGCTTCATACAGCGAAGTTTGTGATTAATAATGGCCATGATTTATGGGTCACTTAGCATGTCACCAAAGCCACTGAGCTAAACTTACATGCCTTATATCATTTAATTCTTACTATAGTTTTATCATAGGAGGATTTTCCCCCTATTTTGTAGGTGAGAAAATTGTAGCTCAAAGAGGTTAAGAGTGCCTTGCCCAAGGTCATCCAAGTATCAGGTGACAGAAGTGGGATTCCAACCTAGGTGTCCAGATGTTTCCAAACCTATGCTCTTAATCCTGGCTGGGGAACATCATCTGATGTTAGTGGCCAATGTCTCAACTATATCCCTACTTCAAAGCACTAGTAGGTTTCATAAGCCTTGATGAAACTTGAGGGAATAGTTTTAAAATGTACTTCCACGAAAAAGCAATTTTGCTTGGGGCACGAGGGCATGGGGTAGGTTCCAGTACACAGCTTTTTTGGTGGGCTGGCTATCTCGGTCCCTTGGATAGATCTATGGAGCTCTCCAGGTCTCAATAAAACAGAAGTAATGCTATTTGTTCCTAACTACTGCCTCAGTCAGGAAAAACTGAAGTCATGTGAGTGAAGCACTGTCAGCAACTTGGAACAAAGTACTAACAAAGTAAAAGTCAGAGTCAATAAACCATTTCAAAATAATATGGAGTTGCAGTTGTCCATTTTCTGACTTTGTGAAAAGAAATGTGCTCCTTTTGGTATTTTCTTACTTCAAAAGGAAAAAAAAGATGGCAGGCTTACATTTCTGCTGCACTGGAGAGAAACATAATCAATTTTCTCAAGTTGAATTCTATCCATTATAAATGCTTAAGCAAAATTTAATAAGACTGCCCAGGGGTTAATTTTAAAGGCAAAGTGTCAAGACACTTCAATTACGGGCTCGAGGGGCACTGTAAACACTGTTAGGCCTTGAAGAAGCTACTGGTGTGGTCTAACACCTTCAGGCCTCCTTGCTTCGTGCTGAAATTTTTACTGGGCAAAGGAACAAGGGCAGGTTGGGCAGAGTGTGTGTTTTGGACAGATTGGTGGAACAGGTGATCAAAGAGTATGTCTATTCCTTTCCCTACTACATTTTGTCCTTTGGATGGCAATTAGTTCATAATAAAATAGTATGACTTAGGAAGGTTCCAGAGTGATAGCAGAGTAAGATAAAGTTCCTACTGCTGCATACATATTTAGATATGTCTAATAACATATAAGAACAATGACTTTCTAAAAAAGTAGATTGCTGAGGAGATAAAAAGAAAGCAAGGGGAAAATCTCCAGGTGCAAAACATAAAGAACACAAACTACAGCAGTAAGTGCTGGTGCTGCCTGGAGTAGAGAGCAGTATCAGTTGTTATGACCTGGAGTTTAGATTTTAACGCCCACCTGAGAACAGAAGATGAAGGCTTTGGCACACATGAAGCAAGAAGTTAGAACTGAGATTCCTGCCCAAAGTGGGTATCCTAAAGGGCTGCATCCTTGATGTAACTGTAGACTAGAAAAATATATACCATTGGCACAGATTAGAGAAAAAGAATCATCTCTGTCTGGATTCAGAAAACACAGAGAAGAAGCCTACCCTGAGAATTAGAATCCTAGGTCTGTGTCTCAACTGGATTTATGATTGAGACACTACCTCAGACTCTCAAGCTGAGAAATTAACACAAAATTGGTCTTGGGAAGGTACTAACCCTAGAACAGCTGGCAGAAAAAAATGCGGAAACAGCCCTGGGGAAAAGGCTGGCCATAGGGGATCGGGGAATCCTGCAATGAACATAACCCCATGGCCCCAAATTACAGAACATGTGAGGAAATAACCCATCATACGCCAGAGTCACTAGACACGGAAGACAGAGGATTAGTACTTTAAGGATTTCAGATACAAGAACAATCTAAAAAATACTGAAATTTTTAAAAGATATAAAAGAACCATATGAAAGAACATAATGAAAAAAGAACAGCAAGTCTGAAAGAGACCTACATAAAAATGTATAGAAATAAAAATATAGTTAGAATTTTAAAATAAGTGGAAGGGTAAAACAACAGATTAGATATAGCTGAATGGAGAATTAGTAACCTAGAAGACAGATCTGAGGAACTGTTCAGAATGCAATAGAGAGAAGTACAGAATAAAAACCATACAGAGGTAAGAAATATGTAGGATAGAATATGAGTATCAGAAAAAGAATATAGAAAGAACAAAAAGAGGCACTATCTAAGCAGACAATGACTGAGAAGTTTTCAGAATTAATGAAATCCTCAGACTGAGGAAGCATAGTAAGTCCTGAATGAGATAAATGAAAAAAGCCTGCATCAACCACATTGTAATAAAACTGCAGAATGCCCAAGATAAAGAGATGACCTTGAAAATAACTAGAGAGGAAAAATAGAGAATTTACAAAGAAATAGGAGACTTCTCAGTAGCTACAAAGAGGTCAGGAGGTCATGGAGTAATACCAACAAGATGTCATCTTGTATCAATTA
This sequence comes from Avahi laniger, assembly GCA_963575035.1. Taxonomy (NCBI): domain Eukaryota; kingdom Metazoa; phylum Chordata; class Mammalia; order Primates; family Indriidae; genus Avahi; species Avahi laniger. Next base: position 42,529 of record CAUYSK010035483.1, read on the forward strand.
TACCCAGCCAAGCTGTTATTCTAGAACAATGGTAAAATAAAAACATTTTGAGACAAAGTGGGACAAGATGAGAAAGTTGGCAACTCACATATCTTCAAAGAAAGACGGATGAAAGGTATATTCCAGAAGAAGGAAACTGAGCTCAGAGAGGAAATGAATGAAAGAAGCTAGCGACAATAACAGGGAACGCAAGGCTTACTCTCCAGCAGGACTGCCATAAAGCTGTGGTTTCCATGTCCCAGTTTTCCAGGGATAGCCTCCATCTTAGACAGTATTCCTGGAATTGCCTGCGTTGGAGTAAGTAGCTCAGGAGAGCTCATCTCCTGTCTCGGCCACTGCCATCAGTCCCAGGCTCCCAGACACCGGGGCTGACTGCTCGCTGGAACACACTGTGAAGCAAGACAGCAGAAGGGCTGGGAGCGCAGGCCTGATCGCAGCACATACCAGGTGATTTCATTCTGGAAAGTCACTGAAGCCCTCTAATCCTCAGTTCTGACACCTTTAAGTGAGACTAATAAAACACACGTTGTAGATACACGTGTATGAGATCCTAACAGTGCTTGGCATAAAATCTATACTCAATAAAAGATGGCAGTTACTATAATAATTATTAACATATGCTTAGTTAATTTATTTAATGAGCAGTACATATATTTATTTAAACTAATAAAAAGTTATGTGTCCCTGTGGTTACTTAAAAAGAAATAAATAAACAAGAGCATAACGTTAACCCAGATGTGGGCACTGTGTGCCAGGCACTGTCCGGGCATCCTCACACCGTCCCGGGCCTGTGAGCACCTGCGAGTGACATCCAAGCAGGGCCTCTGTCACCACCTCCATGGTGCCCGTTCAACTCGGACTGCCACTTTTCATTAAAACTATGAAACACTTTACAGCTGGTGACTCTCTCTCTGAAAGACTATGTTGACTGTACTTGATTTGGAAGATATATCCTGGTTAGTTTTGCTTTTTTAAATCACTTTCTGCAGCAACCTCTGACCACAGGAAAAATCAAAACCGAGCAGAGAGAAGACAGATGTGCTGTTCCCTTTTCAACAGACAGGGCAAAGTCATGAAATGTCTATGTATGTGACGTGGGGATGTGACGGGTGGCAATGCAAAGGCTGGGTGCCACAGCCGATCATTCTACAATTAAAAGACACTCATTCACCTGAGCCTCTAGGTGTAGATACAGGGCTGTTCCAATGACAAAAGCACGACACCCAGGCAAGTGTCCACGGAGGAAGCTGCAGAAGGATCTAATAGCTCGATGGCAGACATGGAGCAGAGCTCTATAGCTGGAACAGAGGATTAAATATAAATTCTGGGCCCTCAAGCAAAAATGTCCAAGATGGCATCCTTTCTCTTTGTTATCTACCAAATAAACTGATGTCCAAAGCAGAGTCCCCTCTGGCCACCATCCTTCTGCCGTGTTTGTGAAAGGGACTTTGATTCATAATGTCTGCTACACAACACATGTGTTCTCTTTCTCTCTCTCATTCTCCCTTTCCCTCTCTCTGCCTCAAGAACCCCAGATCAAGACTGAAGCGACTTTTAGGTGCCTGAAACAAGAGTTTCTACTTTGTTTCGGGCACTTTCGTACGGCTATCTCATATACTTCCAAACTCTCTTATCTAGTATTATGTTCACGGTAACTATCACGAAACAGAGCCAGAGGGTTGTGTGACTTGCCCACCTGGCCTCTCCAGGACACCACACTGCCCCCTTCCTAAGACAGGGCTCCGGGTGAGAGACTAGGGTGGTGGAGGAGGAGCAGCGTGAGGGGTGCCGCGACGTTTGGGCCTCCCCTGTGTAATCCTGCGTAAGTGCCTAACACCTCTGGGCCTCTGCTCCTTCAGCAGGACTGGGTGATAGCTAGAGTGCTGGCTCCTCAGTTGTGTGAGTCTCCAAGCTCTTCCATGTTGATCTCCGGTAAGGACAGAAACAGAGCTGCGATGCAGGGAGAGTGCGTCTCTAACTCACTGTGAAGCCCTGTGTCCATCCTGTTCTGGGCAGGCCGTGCATTGCTGATAGCCCATCAAGGCTGGGAGACCTGGCTGTCTGCGTGTTTGAAGTCAGACTTTGTTGTATCCATTCTGAGTAAGAAGCTACAGAGCTGCTAATTGGATTCGGCAAGTTGCTGAGTCACTGTCATGTAAGATCAAGTTGCTCTGCGCTGACAACGAGGCCCATCCTGCCAGCAGCTAAGAACATTTTCTTTGTGATTATAAAGGGCAGGAGTGTGCAAAGCCACATGGTGGATTAGCTTTCACAACTTACTACGAGTAATTAAAATCTAACAGACCACAATTAGAAAGCATCCACCACAGCCTTATTTGGCCATTAGCCTTTTATTTAATAATTAAATGTGTCCCATGATTTAGCCCTAATTCTGCACAGATTTCTGATGGGAGCAGGGGACAAACACAGAGCTGGACGCCCTGATGTATTGGTTATGACATCTCCCTGGAGGAGAAGGGCAGAGGGAAGAAGCTTGATTGTTTTGTATAAATCACCCATCTTTCCCTTCTTGGGATCTTTGCACACCACAGTGGAGATGTGAAGTGAGCCTGACCCTTCACAAGCCACCACCAGGCACGTGATGCATCCAGGGCACCCGGCAAAGAGAGGCCGGGGCAGAACTGGCTGGGAGACCAGTTTTTTAATCTCCCAGCATTGACAGAATGAGAAGTGGGAGAAATGTACCACTGAGCCGTAAAAAAGAAATGTGTAACAGGGCACTCAGGCACAAAGTAGGGTAGAAAAGATCATTTTTAAAATGGAAGAAACTGAGGCAGGCAGATCGTTTGAGCCCAGGAGTTTGAGGTTGCCGTGAGCTATGATGAGGCCATTGCACTCCAGCCTGGGCAACAGAGTGAGACCCTGTCTCAAACAAATAAGATAAAATAAAATAAAATGGGAGCCTTTTTCTGTGATAACAATGGCTTATCATAAATGAGCAATGACTTAGTGCTTGGCATGTCCAAGGTCACTGGGTGGAATCAGAGCCATGAGACAAGGGCGTGGGGAGTGAGCGTCCTTGGGGAGGAGCTGTCTTCCTCTGCACAGCCTGGGGGGGTGCTCCAGCCAGCACGGGCTTCTGCCAGGCCTACCCCTGGAGCCAGAAATGGGCAGAGAAACATTTACTTACCTACCTCATTCTCTGGAGCTGGGCACAGGGGGAGATATTCCATTCCAGAAGCTTGGAAAGGATTCATGACTGGAATTAGATTACTGACTCTCTTTTAAAGGATTTCTCACCAGAATAAATGCAGGTGAGGACAGAGTTGAAGGCAAGTCAGGTAATGGCTCATTCTTAAGCTTCATTTTTGCTCGATAGGAAAAAATTATCTATTGCTCGTTGAGAATTGCTGCATTTTCATTATTTCATCCACTAGCGAGTGCCCCGGACAGTAGCATGTGACCCCAGGGCTGGAAGATTCCATTTGCCTGATAAACCCAAAGACAGAAAGTCTACGTCATTGAGCTTGAGTCGATTTGTTGGTGACTCTTGCCTTTCCTCTCGAGATTAACAAACCAAGGAGGTTCAACTTCTATGATTTCCTGAAATCGTTAAAATCACTTGAGGGAGGGTCCTTTATGGAGAGTTTATGTTCCAAAACATTATTTATAAGACTGAGTTTGGCCCTCGAATGCATGCTCCAACTCGGAAGCAATGTTGCACAGCGTGTGGTGTTAGGATTCCAGCCCAGCCCCTCAAAACCCATCTAACTTATTGTATTCATGAAATTCACCTTAGCATGGAAAATTGAAGCATAAAGTTCTAGGTTGAGTTAATTGGGTGCCTAGCAAAGCAACATCCAAAAAGGTGGTGAGGAAAGACTTAGAAATCCCAAAAGAAGGGGATGACCAGGAGAGATAATTAAAAATGAGTTGGGAAGTTGAAAGAGAGCCTATTGATAGTCATCTTTTAAAACGACCTAACATTCCTTTACAGGCAGAAATAAGAAGCCACCAGGTAACCTCCTCAATGCCCGGCCACCAACTCACAGTGGCCCAGCCCCACTCACACCAACGCTTTTCTTCCTCTTCTGTCCCCGTTCCCACCTGGGGCTAACCCTGCTTTGGCGATCTGTGTTCTATTGCTTTCAAACTCCTGGGCCCTTGTGTACCGTGACCCCTCCTCTCTCCTGGGACCCTTCCCTTCCCTGGCGGCAACATTTAGACAAGCCTGACTCTTGCCTGGGCCTCAGCTCTGGTTCTCACTGTTACCTGTTGCCCCTCCTTCTCAGCCACCCTTCCTGACAGTGTCTGCCTTACCTCCCGGCCCACTGCAGTCTGGTCTGATCCAGGGGCCTAGCAGGGGCTAATGTCCAGTTGGTGTTGTGCTTGCCAGGTGCCGATCTGGTGCAGGGCTGGGTCTGCGTCCCAAGAGAGAGGGGTGCCCAGTCGTCACTCCTACCAGGGCTTGTTCACGGCTGCTGAGAATGCTATTCTTCTCCTTCCTCTATATACCACCCCTCCTCAAACTTCCATTTCAGTAATTCCTGCTTATTCCTCAGGTTTCTGCTGGGAAGGTCATCCCCGGAAAAGATTCCCCTGGCTCCCCTGGCACTGCTGTGCCACTGTGTCATGATGATCTGATGCCCACCTGTGCCCCCAACCCGCAGCTCCCGCTAGCTCTGGGAGGGCAGGACTCTGCCGCTCTCTCTCACTGTTGGGTCTCACAGGAGGGTGATGCTGGGCCCACAGGAGGGCGAAGATACCCGGTGAATGGCAAATTGCACACACTTCCTTACCCGGCGGAATGCCTGCAAAGAGTAAACTCGGCACAGCCCCAGAGCTGCTCTGCCTGGCCGGCTGGATCACGTGCACAGTGGCATCAAGCGGAGTCAGCCTACAACGTGGGCCTGGAGTGTTTCCTGTCCTCTCACTAACAACAAACACACTTCCGCCAGTGCAGGAGGAAGTCGGCCTGGCAGCCTGCCGACAGCTGCACCTTCGGGTGAGAGCTTTGGGATGCGGAGCCCTTCTTGCTTCATAAACTGCAAAAAATGCCAGAAGGAAGAAGTTTTCATGCTGGGAATGAACCTTGAAGAGAAAACACCTTCCACAAGAGCCTTCGGCTCAGAAGGCTTGGGCCAGGGTCTGGGGCCTGGGCAAGCACGGCTGGTCTTCTCAAGGACGGGCAGCTGTATGGGCCCCACCTAGGTCTGCGTCGGTGCCCGGGAGGAGCCGACAACAGGAGGCAGCGCACGGCCTCCGGCTGGCCTCCACCACCACCGCACCTTGTCCAGGCCAGCGGTGGGCTTGGAAGCCACTGCAGTCTTCTGGTTTCTGGTCCCCCCACCCTGTGTGGGCCTCCTCCAATCCATTGTGCCCGCCACAGCTGGCGTGATCTTTTAGAAACACAAATCTGATGTCACGCCCTGCTTAACATGCTTAGCCAGCCTGTCACCACTCTTGGGAAAGACAGAGAAGTCCCCGCAGGTTTGACTCTGGCCACTGCATCACTCCATTACCCGCTCCCTTCACCCTTGCAGTTGGAGTCCCACAGGCATTCTCATGTGCCTCTCCCGCTGCCAGGGCCCTCCCCCAGCAGGGTGAGTCTGAGGGGAGGGGTGGGGGGGAGCTGGGCCATCCTCTGGACATGTGCCCATCCCTACAGAGTGGAAGGAGAGACGGTTTCAGGGAAGGCAAGTTCTGGAGCCTGACCGTGGCTCTCGTTGCGCCGTATCAGTAATAACGCTGTATTTGATCTTCACCCGTCTGAGTCCTGTCTCTACTTCTTAATTATATCTGAACTCAGTGAAGAAAGAGGGATGCCATTTATTGGTCTCCCCAAAACATCAACAAACCCAATCTGCCACTGTTTCAGGCTAACCATATGCAAATTAGAAAGCAAAGCAGCAAAGACTCACAGTGTTTGCCCACAGGCAGCATAACCCTTCATTTGTATTGGCCGGATGAGTGAACGGAAATACTCAGGACTGGCTGGCAAGAGTTGAACTAACTTATTTTTGCTCCAGGCTCCGTCAGTGACTAGTACTGTGTCTTTAAACAAGTTTCTCAACCTCTCTCAGCCTCAGTCATGTTATTAGGACAAAATGACATATTGCATGCAATACACTTAGCAAACTGCCTGGTGTGCATTGATAATCGATGCTAGCTTTTTATTACCAATTTTTACGCTTATCCCTGGTTTTTGCCTGTGGCCATGCCTGGCCCTCCCCATTCTTGATGAGAAAAATGGTCAAGATCCTACAGCATGTTAGCCACGAGGCCTGAGGGCCCCGAAGCTTTCAAGATTATTTTCTGCATTTAAGCCGGCTGTGACCTTTGTACCAAACATGCCATCTTTTCCACTAGATATGACTCTCCAAGACACACTTCTTTCTAGCTTTTGCTCAGAATGGGAGGTGTCATTTTCTCCCTCGGACAACGATGAAGAAGGGCTCCAGAAAGCCCCAGGGAAAGGGTCGAGGGGGAAGGCCCAAGCTCCAGGAAGCAGATTGTGCTTCTACAGCAGAAGTGACAGGAAGCTGAGGAGCAGAGCCAGGAGCAGGTAGGAGGGTGAGGGATGGAGACAGGGGTGCCGACGGGAGTTTTCTTGAGATGGGGGTTGAAATGGCTCGGGGACAGATTTTGATGGATATTATTTGTTAAAGCCATTTCGGATAAACTCTTGATCTTAAACAGGATGTGCATCTCTCACCTCTCACAAAAATCAACTCACAGTGGATAATAGACTTAAACCTAAGGCATGAAATCACAAGAATTCTAGAAGAAAATGTTGGAAAAACTCTTACAGACATTGGCCTAGGCAAAAAATTTATGAAGAAGCAATCACAGCAACAACAAAAATAAATAAATAAATGGGACCTGATGAAATTAAAAAGCTTCTGCACAGCCAAGGAAACTGTCACAAGGACAACCTATAGAATGGGAGAAAATATTTGTATGCTATCATCTGATAAAGGGCTGATAACTAGAATCTATATAGTACTCAGGAAAATCAGCAAGAAAAAAATCAAACAAACCCATTAAAAAGTGGGCAAAGGACATGAACAGAAACTTTTCAAAAGAAGATGGAATAATGGCTAAGAAACATATGAAAAAATGCTTAACATCTCTAATCATCAGGAAAATGCAAATGAAAGCCACAATGAGATATCACTTAACTCCAGTGAGAACAGCTTTTATCAAAAAGTCCCCAAACAACAAATGTTGGCGTGGATGCAGAGAGATAGGAACACTCATACACTGCTGGTGGGACTGCAAACTAGTACAACTTCTGTGGAAAGTAATATGGAGATACCTCAAAGAGATACAAGTAGAACTACCATTTGATCAAGCAATCCCACTACTGGGCATCTACCCAAAGGAAAAAAAGTCATTCTATAAAAAGAATGTCATTGAATACTTTTGAATGTTTATAGCTGCACTCGAATATTTATAGCAGCACAATTCACAACTGCAAAGATGTGGAAACAACCCAAGTGCCCATCGATACATGATTGGATTAACAAAATGTGGTAAATGTATACCATGGAGTACTACTGAGCCATAAAAAATGATGAACTATCTGTTGTATTATCCAGAATGGAGCTGAAGTCCATTCTTCTAAGTGAAGTGTCACAAGAATGGAAAAACAAACACCACGTGTACTCACCATTAAATTGGTACTAAGCAATCAACACTAATGTGCACATGTAGCAGTAACATTCATCAGGAGTCAGGCAGGTGGGAGCGGGGAGAAGAGGATTGGTAAATCCACACTTAATGGATGTGGTATGTGCTGCCTGGGGGATGGGCACACTTGTCAGGTGGTGCAAAGGCAACTTACGTAACCAAAGCATTTGTACCCCCATAATACTCTAAAATTAAAAAAATTAATTACCCAGATTTGCTCATTACATATTGTAAGCTTATATCAAAATATCACATGTACCCCATAAATATGTACAACTATTATGTATCCATAAAAATTAAAACTTAAAAAAATGGTCCAGGATGAAGCAAAAAATATTTAAGAAAGGGATGCACTTAGAATTAGAGAAAATAGAGGCTTTGGATATAGATTTTAAGACCAGTTGATCTCTAAACTCAATAATTCTAAAAGGCAGGCACCTGAAGCATCTAAAAATGGTTTGACAATTCAATATATTTCAGCAATCAATAAGAAAAAATTATTTATCAACAAAGTGAAGGCTTTTGGGTGACTGCATGCCAGCTTTGCTCTTCTGACTCTCGAGATCACAGGTGCAATTTCGGCAAGTGATTGAACCTCTGCAAGCCTCCTTGTGGGGGCAGGCGGGCACCTCTTGGGCATCCGTTCGCCTCCACCCATTGTGGTGTCCAGGCACCTGGCACTCATGCCCCGTGTAACGCCCTCCCAGGTCACACTGGGGTTAGCCTGTGTGCCAACAGCATATGGCAGATGGACAGTATGACACTTTACACACCACATCTTGTCCAGACGCAAATCCTAAAGGCTCTATTTTCAAAACATATCCTGAACCCGAGCACTTCTCACCACACCCGTCACTGCCGCCCAAACACTCCCATCTCTTGTCTGAACTACTGCTATGGTCCAACTGGCCTCCCTGCCTCCACCTTGCCTCCTGAGAGCAGCCAACGCAGTGCTGCCCAAACAAAAGGCGCGTCACGTCACCTCTGCTGAAAATCTTAGAGCCTTCCCACTTCACTCAGAGTGGAAGGCCAGCCTTTCAATGGCCTAGGAGGCCCGTGTGATCTGGCCCCCACCTGTTGTTTCTGATTTTATCTCCTAAAATGTCCATCACTCACCCTGCTCTAACTAGATGGCCTCTCTTGGGTGGTGCCCACTATACCCGCCCCCCCATATGTGCTGATTTACAGCCTTCGCAACCGCTGTTCCCTCTGCCTGGAATGCTCATTCCCTCCTCTCCTGCATGTCTCTGCTCAGCTGTCACCATCTCTGCAAAGACTTCCCTGATCACCGAACTGAAAACTGCACACCCTCCCCATTACAATCCAAAAGTCCTACATGTGTTACCCATTTATTTCGCTATCTGTCTCTCCCCACTTGTCAGCTGTATGTGCAGAGTACTTTCTCCTTTTTGTTCTCTGTTGTGGTCTCTGAGCCGGCAAATAGCAGGGGTTTAATAATTATTAACAGAGGTTGATACTGATCACTGTTAAGTGATGTGCACTGTTCTGGGCACTGAGGAGACAAAGATGAGTAAGATCTGACCACTGCCCTGAGGGAGCTCAGTCTGGACCCCTCCAACCCCAGCCAGCTGTCTGTTCCCCTCCTCCCGACTGAGCCCCCAGTCTCGCCAGCCAGATCCTGCTGCGAACCGGAGGCTGGGCCACTATTCACTCATTGAAGGCCCAGGCCCAAGTAGGTGCTGTCTCCTAAGAACTTTGGTTTGAAAAATCTAAGAGCACTCTACCACCCTACTTGGCCGAGGGACTCTGAGTGGCAGGACCTCAATGACAAGGGGGACAGAAAGCCACTATCTGGAGTTTACTCAAAGTGCAAATGAATGTATGGCAAGCAGACAAAAACCTGCCATTGTCAGACACATAAATTGGATACCATCAGTATGGAAGAATAGCATGCCTGCACACACACACGCACGGGCACGCTCTCCCTTTCAAATTTCCTCTTCCATGCACCATCTGAGGACCACTTGGCAATCATGTCACTGTCTCTGTTCACAAGGGCAGGCTCTGACTGCTCCTAGCAGAAAGACTGTGTGGCGTTGGGCTGGTCTCAGTAGCGTCAAAAGATAATTATCTGCTGGCTGCCTGGGAATGTAAGGTATCAAATAGATTACTTTAGTAATTAAAATAATGAAAGGAGTCATCAGGGCTAGAAGATTTTTTTTATCTTTTTAATTGAAGACTATAAAGAAGGGTTAAAATATGAATTGGAGAAGAACATCCTCATTAATCCTTATTAATCCATCTCATAATTACAGGCACACAGTTGCCTCCTACAGGCTTTTGGGGTTCCTTTCATTGGTGAGCTCCCCGAGGTTCTCCTGACTCTGTGCCACACGGGGTCGGAGGGCTCACCGTGGCGTGCAAGGTGCCGCTGAGGCCCACTCATTCATTTATTCTCTCATTTGCGCAAATGGACATTCTGTGCTTTCTTCAAACAAACCTTTCGATTCTATTGTCTTTGAAAAGAGATAATAAAGAATCAATTACAAGAGGAGATACACACAGACAGAAGCTGGTATTTATGTAGGATATCTCCTGAAAAATAGAGAGATTGTTAAAGCACAGGCACACACCACGAAGTGTGTCTGCTTACGACGGCCACACAAACGGCAAGTGTCCCGCCAACAGGAGGAGGAGGGCCAGGCGAGGCCGTCGAGGCACAATGGTTATCCCCTCTAAGGGCCTTGGAAGCAATTCTATTCCTTGAGGTTTCTAGGAAATCTCTTTAGAGGCCATTTTCCCTGACAATCTGGTGTCACGGGGGTCAGAGAGTGGAACAGGGCTAAGAGCAGCTTCATTGCTGCCATGGTCCTAACTTGGAAAGTCAGTTTTATTTTTCTAATGGCTGTGTTCTAGGATACCATTTTGTGGGCATATCCGTGGATGTTCATTACGGCATAAATGGTCTAGATCAGTGTATGAACACCATTACTCTTTCTCAAGGGTCTAGTGCTGCAGATGGGTATGATGTAACTAGGCTGGGAGAACACCTGGGATGACCGATCACCACTGTTTCCTTTGCCACTGACATTTTTTTTTTTTTTGAGACAAAGTCTCACTCTGTCACCTTAGGTAGGGTGCCATGGCATCAGCCTAGCTCATAGCAACCTAAAACTCCTGGGCTCAAGTGATCTTTCTGCCTCAGCCTCCCGAATAGCTCGGACTACAGGTGTGAGCCACCACACCTGGCTAATTTTTTCTATTTTTAGTAGAGACGGGCTCTCGTTCTTGCTCAGGCTGGTGTCCAACTCCTGACCTCAAGCAATCCTCCCACCTCGGCCTCCCAGAGTGCTAGGATTATAGGTGTGAGCCACCGTGCCCGGCCACCACTGAGATGTAATTGCCAAATACAAACTGATCTTGACTGGGGCATTTTCTTATAATTGTTTATTATATCATATATTTATGTTTTATGCTCTTTTATGCACATGTATTACATTTGGCAATAAAAAGGACTAAAAGATTTAATGTGCTGCCTCCTGTGAGGTTTCTGTGGCCACGCGCCACTCATGACCGCCCCGAGCTCTGAGGCACAGTGCAGAAGCCACGAAGCACTTGCCCTGTGCCCTGGCCTTTGTCCACTGTGGCTCAAAGGCAGAGCAATGTGGGCGCCGTGGGCTTCCTCCTGCCTCCCGCAAAATCGAGTGCCTTCCTGATGACAAGCTGGTCGGGATATGGGAAAAGATGGAAAGTGCTGGGCAGGAGAGGCAGGCTTGGGAATCAGACAGAACTGGGTCTGCACCCCAGCTCTAGTGCTTACTGGTCCTGTGACGTCAGAACTTACTTAACCCTGTAAAGCTGCTGCTTTCTCCTCTATAAACAGAGACTCTAACAGTGCCCATCTCAGAGGGCTGTTGGAATGCGTGATTTGCTAACATACTGTTTGGCACTAATGCAAACATACTGTAGGCTGTGGGCAAAAGAATTCCCAATTCAAATAGCCACAAAGAATGCAGAACTGCAATGGGTCAAACTCATTTCAGTAAGAGGAGGGCAGCTGACAGGGTTGTCCTCCATCGGTGGCTCTGGCTTTGCTTCCCTGCCTCCTTTTCACCTGTGCCTCCTGTGCACGGCAGCTTCGTCCCCAGACCTGTATCCGTGGGTCCAGGCTTCTCATCCTCCCCGACTTTCTCCCTCAAGAATGAGGAAAGCTCCCGGGGGTTCAGATATCTCACACCTCCCCTGCCAACCACCGGTGCGGCTGGGTGACCGCCGTCCTACTCCAAACCCGTCACGTAGGAGGTGCTGTGCCTGGGTGGCTTAGACCTGGTGGAAAGCCTGGGGTCGATGGCCCAAACGGTGGAGCTGCTGTACAAGAGGGAAGGGGCCGGGTGTTGAGGGGAAACGCACAGTGAGGGTGACACACACATAAAATGTGCCTGGTTTGGAATTTGCACTCAGTGAATGGAAACTATTGCTGTGTAATAATGTAAGTAACAGACAGCTGTTAAATGCGTGTTGATACAATGTCTTTAGTTTTCATTTCCTCCAAGGACAGTGAAACAGCTAACTTTAAATTCATCATGTTTTCAATGAAAGTGCTTTCCAAGCCTCCACTCACCCTCTGGCCCAACTCCTCCAGAATGTGGTATCTGCCAACAATGATCTCCCTTACAAAGGCACCCTAACATGAAAACAATTTCAGGCCAGGTGCAGTGGCTCACATGTGTAATCCCAGCATTTTGGGAGGCCAAAGCGAGAGGATCACTTAAGGCCAGGTGTTCGAGACCAGCCTGGGCAACCCAGTGAGTGAGACCCTGTCTCTACAAAAACAAAAAAAGGCAAAACTTTTTAGCACTGGGATTCTGAGAGATAAGATTTAATAATAATAATAAAACAATCAGTGCCAGTATGAGCCTTTAACAACAGCATTTGAAGGAACATGGGTTTATTCTAAGCCAGGCTTGTTACTGATCAAATGCTAGCATAAAACTTTCATAAGGTTATTATAAAGCGTGGCTTTCACCTTCTAATATGCAAGCTGTTCTTTACTGTTGTAAAGGGACAACAAGACTAGGAAGCGCTCCTGTAAATCAATACAAACACTGTGGCCTTCCGGCCGCTGTGAGGAAGGTGATACAAGATCGTGGCCTCATCTGGTGCCATCCGGAACCCACGGCCAATGTCCCCACAACAGGGTGTGCTGTGCGCTCCAGTCTTAGGGCTGGGGCGGACGAAAGAAGGTCTCCATGGTCTCCAGCGTAGCAGTTTGAAGAATGAAAGTCATCAACTTAAGGCAGTCCCATCAAGGGAATTTTTTAGATGAGAAAAGTGCAAGGTTCCAAAGGGAGTTTAAGGTGCCATTTAGTAAGATATTGGCATCCCTAAAGGTGGGGCTTTGAGATGACAGCTGGGAGAAGTTTTCAAAACTCAAATATCTAGACACAGCTTACAAAGCAGTAAAGATTGATAATGTTATTGATCTAGTGGGGCCCATATATCCCGGCCCTGCCCCGTGAGCCTCACATAGACTCCCCTCGCCCCCCTGCCCCTGACACACACGCTTGCAGGTTAAGTCGCTGGCCATCGGGCAAACACACACATCTCTCAGGAGCACTGTGGTCCCAGTTCTCAGCAGGGCCCTGGACACCTGCGTCTTTCCTTCTAGATCGAAGAATTCCTTCAAAGACTATGACTTATTTTTTCTATTTAAAGAAACTCTTATGGGTTAGGGAGTTGACGTGTTCAGAGCAACGTTACCTGACTCCTTTTCCTTATTTGCAATGCCCTCAAACATCTCTTTCTGGCAGACACCCAAAAAGCAGGGGCAAGTAGAAGAGGTGGTCGGGTTGTGGGAGGGTGAGCAGAAGCAAACCACCCATCAATCCAAGAAAACAAAATAAATAATTCTGCCAGATAAAAAACAGGAGGAAACTTTGCATGGACGAAAAAACCCCCCAAACCAAAAAAACCTCGAACTCTTCTATAAGCTTTCCACCAGCAAGATTCTCTTCGAAGTCAGTGCTGAGAAGGTACGACATATAACGGGAAAAAAATAAAAGACTGTATGCCTAATAAAAAACAATCAACTAGAATTCTCCAGAATTGTCGTCTCTCCTCATCTCTTAGACTGACTTTGTTCTTTTATAGAAACTATGTTTCGAACCAAAAGGAGAAGAGATCTGGGAGGAGAAGCAACGCAGGACGAAGGTGACGCAATATGAGGCGGGAGGAAGGCGCGACGGTTCCCTGCAGAGTTGCGGGAGGGCGCGAACCTGCACCCTGACTTGGGTCTGCGGGAACGAGACGCCAGCGCCCCCGCCACGAGCCCCGCTGCACGTGAGCATCCTGGTAACAGACACTAGGAAAGGCCGGGGGCACACGCCATCCTGGGCGAGAGTTTCAAGGGAACCATGCAGAAAAGCCGACTCCAAGGTACCCATTAATCTTGGAACTGAAAGACTCTGGTCTGTCTTTTCCGAGGCCGAATCTGCATGGAAACTTTCTGCCTCCAGCAGAAGAGAGGGCAGGCTCAGGACAGAGACCCAGGAAACATCCCAGGAGCCTGTTACACGGAGGCACTGATAACTAAAGAGAAGTCACCCGGTGCTGCCAGCTGTTAGTGTGCAGCCACCGGAGGTACCACGCAGTTGCAGGAGTGGGGCTCACTGCTGATGTCAGCTGAGCCACCTCCTGGAGACTCCTCCAGCTGCTCGGAATCCTGGTCCTGCATGGTGTGCAAGAGCCAACAGGAGACCCCGGAACACGAGCAGAACATGTGGAGGGGCGGGAAAGACAGTGTCACAGCAGAAGCTGCTGCGTTACACGTGCCCTCCATCCCCGTGTCCTCCATCCAGGCAGGCGGTACGTGGTCACTCTCCGTACAACCGTCACCCCAGTACAGAGCCGGCTGGGAGAACGAAAGTTGAAAATGAGAATCTGACTTCCTAGTATTTAAACTCTTCCTCTTCAAACGTAAAGCGAACTTGGTCATAACAGAGCAAGGGATGAGTACGGCAGCTTTCTCGGGACACTTGCAGGATGCGCGCAGCGGCTGGTGTGGTACGGGAGGGAGGGCAGCCGTTTGCTGGGAGGCCGGGGGGTGGGGACAGGCTCTGGCAGAACCCACCGGCTTGAGCAGTGCTGCGGTCGAAGCCAGCTCATTCCTTTTAGCCAATCCAGCAGGTTGCTGCAGCTTCAGTACAGCTCCTGGCGACAAGAGCACACCACGCAGGGCGGAGTGTGCCCACAGGTATCTTCCCCAAGCCACGGTCTGCAGAGCAGGAGCCCAGGAATGAAATGCAACACACGTTCTGGGGCGACAGTCTCTGGTGGCGGCGCTACTCCCGACAGGTTAGAGACCAACGAGCTGCATCCCCACCTTCGCTTCGCCCAGCGCCCTGCGTTACTGGGGATGAAAGGCCGGTCTCCCAGAGGGCTTGCCCAGGGAAAGCGCAGTGTGAGCCGTGAGGAATTGGAAACACAGCGTCTGGAAACGGGGGCCTCGTGGCTCTTGATAGTCCTGGGCGGGAGGTTTGTAAATGTCCTCAATGGGGTTGCTCAGACCAAGCTGAAGGATTTTGCTCTTTCAAAAAAAAAAAAAAGGCAAGAGAAAGGCAGCAAGGGAGAGAGATTTAAAAAAAACATTTCAATGCTTTGCTTCACGCTGCAGCCACCAATCTGTAAGTGTGCAGGCCGGGTCACTTGGTACTTTATTTTGACTGGGCACAACCCCTGCAAGGCTCTGCTTCCACTGTCTTAGGAAATCATTACTGTTTGCTTACCTCATTAGGAAAAATTAAAATGGCCTCACAGGTTGCAGGAATGTCAAAAAACCACCAAGGCAGGCCCTTCTACACCAGGCTTCCGAAATACTTCTAACAGTTTCCTTACTTATAAGTAATAGCTGAAACTTTCATGCGTGTATTTTATCAAAACCTTAGGTTAAAAGGTTCTGAAGGATCCTAACTCATGATCTAGAGGAATCTCCATATGTCTAGTGCCCCCACGACCTACTCTCTACCAGTGCCTAGGGGACAGATGCTGGTGTACATAGGGACTTCAGCCCATTGTTCGCTTTGGACTAAAATAATGCAGGTTAGTAGAATGGACTCTGGAGTCCTTAAACCTTGCTTCAAGTCCTAGGTTTGCTGCATGACCTTGCAGGTGTTAATTTTTCTAAGCCTTAATCGCTTTGCCTATAGAATGGGTTCAGTGACAGCATTTGTCTTGCAGAGTTGCTGAGAGGACTTTGAAATTAGCTGGGCGTGGTGGTGCACGTCTGTAGTTCCAGCTACATGGGAGGCTGAGGCAGGAGGATCACTTGAGCCTAGGAGTCTGAGGTTGCAGTGAGCTAGGCTGACGCCACGGCACTCCAGCCTGGGCAACAGAGAGAGACTCTGTCTCAGGAAAAAAAAAAAGGAGTTGCTGAGAGGACTAAATACAATGATGGAAGTCATGCATTTAGCAGGGTGACTGGGGCGTAGCGGGCCCAAGAGGAGAGAGATCTGCATCTAGACCCAGCTCCCTCCCCGGCCTCTGCTTACACGGGCCACGTGACCATGTGGCAAAACTGGGAGCCCTCCCACCTGATCCCTGTTCTGGGGAGGGGAACCCGCTCATCCACTGCCCTCCTGGATCCAAAGCAGGACTATAGAAGATCTAGAAGGGAGATTCTCTTTTACTAATACTCTATACACGAGGTGGTCACTACTGCCCTGAGAAGCACATGCCTGCCTTGCAGATGTTTCCCACCCAGCTGGTCCACCTCCTACACACAGACCCTCGGGGACCCGGAGGACCCACAGGACATAGTTTCTCCTCCTGAGCAATCTTTAATTTCTTTCAAATGCAAAAAACAACCCACTGCTTTGCTTTGGTTTTATTATTGCCACCCAGGGAAGAATCAGTCAAACAACAGGCCAGTGCTCCAACTTTGCCAAAGTTGCAGGCAGCTGAGCTAGAAGTTAGGATTATTGTTTTTTTGAAACATGCAGCCACTTGGATAGCTCTCAAGAGCATTGTGCAGAGTGCAAAAAGCCCATGGTGAAAGGTCACATACAGTACGGTTTCATGTATATAATCTTCTTCAAAGGGCAAAACTATAGAGAAGGGAAGTTGATTGGTGGCTGCCAGAGACTAGGGCTGGTGGGTGAGGACAGCGGGTGTGAGATGAGTCGAGGGAAGTCTGTGTCACGACGCAATGCTGCACGGCTCGCGTCTGCTCTGACCTGTCAACGCCAGGCCGTGCTGGCTGGTAAGTATTTTGAATATAACTCCTAGGTCTCATAAGATTTTGTTTTGTATTCTAGAAAGAAAAAAAAAACCAACAATAAACGCACAACTCGGATGAAAGTTTTATGCTTTCAGGAGTCTTGAAACTTGCATTTTTTTCTAAATGTAGGTTCTGTGATAAGTTTTTTGAATTTAACCATTGGAAAGAAATCTGTGACTAGCTTCGTGACTCGTAACCAACTCTTCTTGCTGTTACCATATGGTGTTTCCTTTAATAAAAACATTTTGCAGAAATAATGATAAAAAATTACTTTAAGCTTTTATAAAAGTTAGATGTTTCTGGCAATAAAAACATTCCTTATAATTATGTAGGTAGTTTTGTCCCCAGTAAACAGGAAAAACCCTGCTCTCCTTGCTGCTTTACTCCTAAGAAACAAAGATGCTGTCCATGTGTCGTTCACCCTTGGGCATGCTCCGAATCTCTTATTCGTTGACCTCACTTAGGTTGTAGTAATACACATCCAAGGATCCCGTTCTATTCATGTATCTTTTGGGATCCCATTTCTTGTTACTGTTTGAAACAGAGCAGCATATTCCACCTCTTCAGAACTCCGGCACACTCTGTCAGTTCTGATGACATCAGCTGCATGCAACAATAGAGAACCGACACATTAAGAACATTCTGGAGGTTTGCAGACCAACACAACTATGAATGGTGCCATGAGGGATCTGGGCTCCTTCCTCTGTTCCACCCTTCTAGCAAGCAGTCCACTGTCTTCATGTGTGTTCTCTCGTGGTCACAAGATAGCTGCTCCGCCTCTGGCCCTCACATCAGCAGTGTACAGGTCAACATGGTAAAAGGCCAAAGGGGCATGCCAGGCAAAGCACCCTCAGTAAACTCCACTCAGAAACTTCTGCTGATTCTCATTGGCCAGAACTGGGTTGCATGGCCGTCTCTAGGACAGGGATGAGGAGGTTATGGATGAGGATTGGGTCAGCCAACCAATACCATCTGCCTTTCGCACTCTTTCAGAAAGGGGGAGGGGCTTGCTTGCCTTCCCATGGATCTTATTTCTGGAGGATATTCTATTTCTTGTTTCCCCCAGCTGCCTTTTAGGACCCCTTTGAGTGGTTCTGAGTATATTTCTGTGAGGTTTTGGCTGCTCAAGTTTGCTTTTGATGGAAGTCACTATGTGATCTCCTTCCATGCTAGCTCAGCTAATGTATGGAACCTATGAAGTTTGATTTCATCTCCTTACATTAATTCATAGGGCAAAAGGAAAGTAGAATACGTTTAAATCAATGTCTTCATCCAAATAATCTGGCTTAGTGCAGAGGGAGGGAAGGAACAGCCTCACGTACTAACGGCAATGGCAGAGACAGGAGAGAGAGGAGTGAGACCGGATGCAATCATCCCACGTGGCAGCAGCGGAGGCAGTAAACTGCTTTGCCACGTGTGTAACGTCATTCTTAGATGACTCTCCCTCCTGGATTAAAAAAAAAGGAGTGTTCTAAGCATCTACGATGGTTTTAAATTTCTAAAAGAGTTGAGTTTGTGCTGGTCTACAGGTAAATCTATAGCCATTTCTATAATAAATAGCTCGGGTACATATAGTTAAAAAAACCAAAACTTTGAAGTTAAACTGAAAACACAAGTTTCTAGCTTAGGTTTTTAAACTAACATGCTCAGTTGGGCTTTTTGCACTGTAATATAATCCACAGAATAAACAGGTGACGTGTCTTAGAATAAATGTAGACTGAATTTTCTTCCAGAAGGCTGCTTGCCCTGTTGGGTTGGTCTTCTCAGAGGCGGAAGTTGTGAGAGTGGAGGAGGAGGAGGAGAGTGATCTTGGCTCTCCGAGACGAGAAAGCGCTAGCTGTGGGGGCCAGACCTCCGGGCATTCCTGCCCTGCGTGGCCCCTCCCACACCAGGCCAGGGCTGGTCTGTGTGGCAGAAGTGACAGTGTGTCACTGCCAAGGCTGGGCTAGGAAAGACACTGAGGCCTCTGCCCTGCTCTCTCTTTCAGCTTGGGGAATTCGCTGCCATGGGGCCTGTGGAGGGGCCCAGGTGGTGAGGGACTGGGGTCAGTGACCAACAGCCAAGGAGGAGCTGAGCTCTCCCGGCCCAGGCAAGCGCATGAGCTGAGAGCGCGTCCTCCAGCCCCGGCCGAGCCTTCCAATGCGCATGGCTCCGGCTGACAATCTGACTGCGACCCCGTGAGAGACCCAGAGCCACAGTCGACCCACCAGGTGCTCCCTGTCCAATTCCTGACCACAGACACTGTGAGAGAATGAGCGTCTGTTGTGTTTGGCCACTCTGTTTTGGGGATAATTCATTGTTCAGCAATAAATAACTAATCTAACGCCGTTCCCCCTTTATAAATGGTTCAAGCCAGCTTTCCAGTCTTCTGGGGAATAGTTTCTTAAAAGGAGAATATCAGTGGCTTTCAGGCCACCCAACCTTCCTTACAATTTTTGGCAAGTCGGCATAGGACAACACAGGACATGAAGTCACAGACAGGGCCAGCCACACAGGGTGTGTTCAACAGGCCAAACAGTGACTCTGGGGGGGTTGATATTACTGTTACTGACTACAGTCATTAATGGTAAATATTCAGAGCTTTCCAACAGCCTCTCAGACTTCAAACCGTTGTGTTAGTGGGCAAAGGAAAAACAGTTTCTGAGAGAAAACAGCCAGGGGTGTGTGACGTACTATTAACGGTAACCACAAGGACCACTTACGCGCTGACACATTACATCTCTATTTCACAGGACACTCACGACAGCCCCGGGAGAAATGGAGGGCCGGTGAGGCCCGCTGGAGAGCAGGAGGCGACGGGGCCAGTGGAGCCAGGAGCTGGGCCCAGAGCTGCCTCATTCCAAAGCCCTGAACCCTTAATCCCTGAGCTTCCCGTCCTTTCTGTGTCTCGTCCACTGGCGCCTGGTGAGCTGCCCACGCCAAGTGCAGGATCAGGGGAGAAAGATGTGGAAACGGCAGTTGGCAGAATCAGAGAATCTGGAATCAGATTATAGTTCTGTACTTATTAGCTCTGTGACCTTGAGTAAGTTACTTAGCTTAGCTCTGAGTCATTCACGGATAGATCGGTAGACAGACAATAATTCTGTAATAAACAGCCAAGGGTACGCAGAGTAAGGAGGCCCTTGAGGCAAAACTGAAAATGTAAGTTTCTAGCTTCTGTTCTAAAATAAACAGCTAATAATGATGCTTTTTGCATTTTAATGTAATCTGTAAAATAACAAGGTGACATGTCTTGCAATAAATGTGGACTGAATCTTCTAGAAGCCTGCTTAGTTTACTGGGTTGGTCTTTTTAGAAGCAACAATTAGGAGGTGGAGGAGAATCACGTATCTGTAGCTAGACTGTAGTATACTATGCTATAAACAGGTACCGTTTCCTGTCTGTCACGCTGTCATCTCTCTTTCTTATTTACATAGAAACTCTTCGGGCTCTAATTACCTATCCTCATTTTGTGTCAATTTCCCCATGTAGAGGATGTTCATAATATAATACCTATATCAAAGATTATAAAAATTAAATAAGGTAATTTATATAAGGCATTTATAATATGGGCAGCCCTTGGGTTACAGACATGATATGTTCCCGAGAACATAGGTTGGGTTTGTATATAACTCATATCCCTTACGAATAGCACATATGCAGTAATAATAATAATAACAGCAACAATACAATAATGGCTCCTATGTGGTAATAATAATGCAGTGTAATGCTGCAATAATAATAATGATAATGATGCCCTGTGCTGTAATAGTAAGTTATAGAAACTATTGTGCTCTTTCTTTTAATTCAAACGAACATAAAAACAAGCTCAAAAAGTTTAGAGAAGAGATAGGAGAAGTTTCAAAAAAGAACATTAAAGGTTGACGTTCACCTGATGCCGCATCAGTGTCTTGCTTGCTGGAAGGGGCACGTTTGAGGCAGGAGGGCAGCTGACATTAACGGGAAGGTGACGATGGCGGCGCAGGTGAGGACGAGAGGGGGTTGGAGGGTCAGGGCTTGACTCTGCCGCTGGAGGAGGGAGCTCAGCACTGGAAAGGGGATCTAGGGTTGTTCGCACAGCCTTTGTCTTTTTTTCCTCATGAGTGACCTTGTTGGTGCACAGTAAACCTCTGTACACCGCTCGGTGTTAGGATCCTGCTCCTCAGGTTTGACAAATCCTGCTTCAGTGAGACAGAAGCTTCAGCTAATTCTTTTGTCGTGAACTTTCTTGGCTCTCGGTCTTCTGACTCCTCCTGTCCTTGTGTTTCCGTCAGCTGCTTCTCCATCTATGAAACCCACCGCCAGTGTGAAGGTGCTGCGCCAGCGAGCCGCTGACACCATGTGGGTTTGCTTACACCTATGGAAGAAACTGGTGCCTGAGTTGTTACCTTAATTATTTAACTATAAATTATCCTCATGGGGAGCCCGCTGTAAGTACGGAACACTGTAAGTAGGCTTGTCTGTAACCCAGGGACTGTCTGCATTATCTGGCTGTACTGAGTGCTGTGTTCCCTGTCATCATTATCATCATTTCCTCGCTCCCCCTCGGGCAAAGGATTCTGACCTGATGGGTCAGATTCCAGGACCAGCTGAGTGCACGGGACCGCTGTGTGTTCAGACAAGCCCACAGAGGCTCTTCCTGATGCCCTCCCTGCTCTTTCTCACAGTGCGAAGATCAGAAGTCCAAGGCCCGCTTTCTTCTCCCATGTGCTTGGAGTCCTGAAGAGCATCGGCTATTTTCCCGAGGGAGGAGAGCTGGCCAGAGCTTCCCCATCAGGAGAATGGACTCAGGACCTGCGGTCCAGTCGCAGGAGACTGCGCATTGGTCTGGGGGTGGAAGAGGTCTCTTAGGCCTTTAGGACAGGGCTCCTGCTCCAGCCCAGCTTTCTAGAATTTTCGTAAGAATGACGTGGGACTACATTTCTGTATAATTCTGTGACTGGAACTTGTTAAGAAGTGATAGCCATTGTCCACGGTAGGTTTTGGCAATCCCAAATTCCTTAGCTTTAATATCAATTTGGCACTCTTGAGTTCCAGGATTATTTCTTACTGTAGCAACGGTGATTATAACAGCTGGTATTTTCTTGTGGACTTATTATACACCAGACATTCACATATTCTTTGATTTAATTCTTACAACAGTTCTAATAATGAGAATATTCCAAGCCCTATTCCATACATGTAGAAAACAAAGCTCAGAGAGGTCAGCTGATCTCACAGGGTTACAGAGCAAGAAGCTATGCTCGGACCAGAACCCACGTCCCTCTGACTTCGGAGCCCGTGTTCCCCACTGCCAGAGGGAGCTATCAGTGTGCAGCAGCTGTGGGCTCTCTGGTTTGCTTTCGTAATATCAAGGAAAAACCAGATGGGTGAGTAAGGCATGAACTCCACGGTTCCGACAACCAAGCCCAGCTCTGGGCTACTAATTTTCACATGTTCTTGGGCAAACGTGGTTAAAGACTGGAGAATCAGTGTGACTACTAATGCAGCGTGGGAGTGGAGAGGACGGGAAACAAAACAGGTAAGACCCCTGCAGGGTCTATGAAATGTTTTTGGTATTTTGGTTAGGATGGAAAAAAAGTCCCATCTCTTCAGAGTAAAAATTTCCTTTCTTGGCCGTGGCATTGCACAGATTAAAGAAAATGTGCCACGTGATCTCCTGCTTAGAAGTGATTCAGGGCACACTCCACACGTAACTGATAGAACTCTAATTTCCTCTGTTGAAAACCAAATCCCATTTTCACTTGTGGGTATTTCATTCATCTTTGCTTTTTTGGTTTTTTAATTACAGAGCAGAGAGCGCTACTGTGACTTCCTCCCCACGCCATGGCGGCAGCATTCATCAAGAAGATTCTAATTCTACACAGCAATTGCTTCTCTTCAAAAACCTGATTTCAATCTCCGCAGAGGCAGAAGGGTAGGATTTTTTGACCCTAGGGTTAATTATCTGCAAATAAGTTAAAATCATACAAATCCTCATCCTGGGAAAAGGGAATCCGAGCCCAGCCTTTCGCTTCCCCGTCGTACCGTTAGTGGCGGTGTGGGAGGCGAGGGCGGCCTGGCGACCCACACCTGGGGTGGGGGGCAGGTCTCGCCCACAGCTGTACTTTCAGAGCCTGGCGCGGTGTCTGGCACACAGGGAGAACTCCATAACTGTTTGTGGAGGTGATCTGAATTGAAGGGAGAGTTAATAGAAGAACAGGCTTTGAATCGTTCCTGATTAAAAAGTTTTAAAGGGTAGGAAAAGGTCCTATTTCTGGAGAAAAAAAGGGAAAGGGAAGCAATGAGGAGACTCACTGGGGGCCACCAGAGATCTAGTGACTGGGGCCGGAGGGGTCTGGCCGACCCGGGCGGGGACCAGTCTCTTCTTCCTAGGCTCTCCCTCTCGACTGTACCTTTTCCCTCTCTTCCTCACCAAGAGTGTCTGCTCTTCTCTCCAACTTCACTAATTCTCTCCTGAGGGGCTGATATTCATTTATTCATTTGTTGCATTTTATTTAGGAGGATTTCTGAACACGGTCTGTGTGGTCTGATGTTGGAGGTTGGGGGCAGGAGGGAAGAGAGAGAATAATGACAGCTAACAGGTGCTGAGCGCTCACTGCGTGCGAGCCAGACTGCAGGCATCTTCCCAGTCCCAGCCCGTCCAGTCCCACCTCCCTAGGAGGCCGGGCACCAGGGAGGGCTGGTGTGTGCTCCCCCAAACAGCCGGATGTTCACCTCTCTCATTATACTCGTGTCTCCTACAACTAGCGCCATTTGTTGACACCCTGTCACTTCCAAAGACTGTTCGTTCACTTTTGTGTCCCCAGCATCTTGCACGGCGACTGGAACATGATCGGTGCTGAGTGATATTTGCTGTATTATTATACTTAAATGACTTCCAATCCAGTGAGGAAGGACACACATGTAGGAAGCCACACAAAACTACACACAAAGAGCATCGGAGGAGTGGCCTGGAAATCCCGTCTCAGCAATGGGGTCACCAGGACCCCAGGGAGGAGCACAGGAGAGGAAGAAGGAGAAAGAGGGCCTGGGGGGCCAGGCCAGGACTCCATGCAGAGGCTGTCCTAGCAGGGGCTGCAGGAGGGTCTGAGACAGCTGGTCACATGTGGCCCAGACCAGACAAATGGGCTACATCACGTTAGGACACTGAGAAAGGAAAGGGTCCCAGTCACGGCTGACAAATGTTGGGACCCTGAGAGATATCAAGGGACCCTCTTTTTCTGATCTTCAATTTTTAATGGGAAAGGATGTCAGAGAAGACACATGGAGATCAAACAGTGTGCTCCAAATCTAAACCTCCACAGGTTTAGGATGAATTTCACGGCAGAGGGCCTTTGAGCTCCACGTATACAATACACCCAGCTTCCGCCCACCCATGGCACGAAGCCACTCACGAGGAAGGTGCAGGAGATCAGCGGGTACGACAGAGTAAAGGTGGTCATTAAAAACCACATTCCCGTGTGTGAAAAATGCCCAACAACTTTCCAATCCCTGGGCCAGGAGCCTGTGGCGCCAGCGCAGAAGGCAAGACGCACCGAGAGGGTCTGGGCGGGGGAGTGGAGGGCGTGAGGTCACATGCCCCCGTGGCCAGGGTGCAGCCCAGCAGAGGCGCAAGCCTGGAGGGCTAAATGGAGACGGAGAGAGAAAAAAAGAAAGAAGAAGGTGGCGTGGGGCAGCGAGGAAGGAGGGAGCAGTGGGAAGGGAGGAGGGGAGTTCATCTTTCTCCAGGCGGCATCCTGGGGTCTGTCCAGTACACAGTCTTATCCCCCCAGTTTCTCCATGCCTGTTCTAAAGAACCCAATTCCCAGATTCTCTTAAATGACCACGGTTTGTCACCTTGTCTGATCTCACTGCTCAGACCAGCTCAGTTTCTTAAGGAGCCCTGGCCGACCTGGGTGGCAAGGAGGCACACGCGTGTCCGGCCTCAGTGTGTTCTCCAGACAAAAGCGCGTGCACTCTTCCACTAGTAGCAGTGTGACACTGGGCAAGTTACTTAACCTTGCTGTGTTTCAGTTACTTCATCTTTAAAAGACCATATAGGGCTGAGAGGATTAACTGAGTTAATCCACGCAAAGCTCTTAGAACAGTACTTGATACACAAGCACACAATAAAATTGGCAATTATCATTGCAAAGGCCGGGGCGCTAGCGCTACTACTAACAAAAGAACCATTTAATAAGGGTAAGTGAAGATTTAGCCGTGACCTCTGAAAGATTTGCCGACTCCTGTATGATCTGTCCTTTGTGATGAATATTTTTGTCAGTTAGAATGGAGGCTCTTAGAAGGAGCCTTAATTCCTCTCGTCTGGCCCTGTGCTAGGACATGGGAACTGAGAACAGTGAATTACTGCCCTACGGCACATCTTTGGAAAATAACTCTGAGAAAAACAATTCTAGTTGGACAAAGATTTCTTTGTAATCTAGTAAATCCTTTTTTCTACCTAAACGTATCTGGGGTTACGTGAGGAAATCTTCCTTACCACCAAAACATTTCCTCCCTCTTTCCCATTCTTCCTTCCCTCTGGTTGGGGGGTGGGAGGTGAGAGAAATGAAAAGAAAAACAAAAGGAAGCATCTATCTTCCTCCCCAACAATTTAATGCCTTGGCTCATACCCTGTTTCCTCAGTAATTATCTCCCTACCTTTATTCTCTCTCTCCCCGAAAAAAAGCCCGCGTTCTGAGTATGTCTAGCTGCAAAGGCACTATTGCCCAGTGTGATGGATAGTTGGGTGGTTAGCTGGGTGGACAGATGGATGGGTCAGTATGTAAACAGGCAGGTGAATAAATGAACAAATAATAAAGAGAGTCTAATAAGTAAGAACGACTAATCCCACCACGTAGATCGGCATATCTGTAAAATGGGTGGGCTGCCTTGGCGTGATTCTGGTAGACAAATGGTTTTTAACTGGGGGAAATTTTGCTCCCCAGGGGACACTGGGAAATGTCTGAAGATATTTTTGGTTGTCACAACTGGGGCAGGGGGCTGCTCCTGGTGTCTGGTGAGCAGAGGCCAGGGCTGCTGCTAAACGTCCTGTACTGCACAGGACAGCCCCGCGATGAGGAGTGATCTGGTCCACAACGTCCATAGTGTTTCACCAGTCACCTTTGGGAAACAGGCAGGTACTTTGGGGGTAAGTGAAGGAGCAGAGTGAGTCACTTTATACTTGAAACATGTGCCCAAAAGCAAACAAAAGACAAAACCAAAGCAGGAAAGCCTGTGCTTAAAAAAATGAGGGCACAGGCACTTGTGGGTAACCTACATGTCTGTCCTTCCAGGGGGAAGAAAGAGAGGCCAAGAAGGATAGAAGCAGAACTCTGAGCACAGAGGAAGACAAAGCATTGTGAAATAGCCTAAAAATTTCCCAAGAGAAAAATACATGAGCACAAACCTTACCTTTGGAAAACACACATGGCGGGATGCATGTCACCTTTTCTGGACAAGCTCCCCAGAAGCTGGGGCTATGTGTCTACCCACCACTGCCTTTGCCCATCTCCTGCCATGACCCCACGCCAGTGTCCTCTGCCCATAGCCTCTGGGAGGCCCCTGCCCCTGCCCAGGGGCAGGCTCTGAAACTCCCCTCTGCTGTGCCCATGGCAGGGCTGGGTCAGTCACTGGGTCCAAGTGGGCACCACCAGAGACTAATGGGGCTCTGGAGACACCTCATTCATTAGCACAAGCTATTCATTTCCGTTACCGCGAGAGGAAGGTGAGTCAACATACACTCAAATCCGACTCCAAATACCAGCTGCCCAGGGCCTGGCTCTTTCTTGCAGCAGGAAGATTGATACCTCCTGGCATTAAATGCCTACTTTGCTTAAGTGCCCTTTTCAGCTAAGTTGTGAAAAATGGAAATAACAGCCATCTGCAGCATGAGTGAGCACTGCAGATGCCGAAAGCCACTGGAATCTCCTGCCAGCTTCGTGGGTAGGAGGTGTCCTCACAGGCCGTGGGACAGGCCACTGTCAAAAGTGCACCCGCCAGTGCTAGAGACACAGGACATCCCCACCTTCCACCACCTTCCAAAGCCAATGAAAGAAGAGTGGTGAGCTCACACAGGGCTTCAGGGGGCAGGCAGGCCTCAACACAGCAGGACTGGCAATCCCTACGATGTACGGCCAGGGCCAAGGCAGTGGCCTGTGAGTGGAAGATTTCAGCAAAACCCACAGCTCATGCTGGGCAAGTACTTGGTTTTCTGGGGAAACCCAACTACAGGAGGCTCAAGCTGGGCCTGCCATTTCTAGTACTCTAAACCAGGCCTGCATGTCTGTCCTCCAGCTAGGTTCTCCTGAAGTCGAGGGAGCTGTGTATACTGAGCCTTTCTTTATGATTTAAACCAGTTCGCTGCCAGTTATAGCTATCCACGGAGCACAATGTGTTTTTCCTGTCACTTACTGCAGGCAGAGAATCATGTGAGTATGTTCTCAGTTTTGCCAACAGCAAAAATCATTTTGAAGAAGGCATTCTTTCTAGATGAGCAGAATTATTTCCTATACCTCCTCACCCCCTCCCCATCATGAATAAACAGTCATTTTAGCTTTAGCAAACCTCACTTCAAAAATAGGCAAAGCAAAACAAAAAACAAAAACAATAAAGCTGTAATGCTCTAAAATCCATAATTTCCCTCCAAATGTCACAGAGTGAAAGCACTCATGTCCCTTCTAAGCACATTAGCAAGCCAAACAAGGCCATTCCCAGCTATTAGACTTTTTTGAAATGAGCCCAAATTATTGGGTGGCATTGCAAGCCTGGCCTAATTCCTCCATTTGAGTTTCTCACGAAACTGTACCCCTGTGATTGGAGACTCCTGCTACCATTCCAAATGAACAAAGGATGCAGACACTGTTGATTAAACATTAATGACTAATTTGCAAATGTTCTCGGACCCCCTTAGTTCATCGCAGGTTCATCAAGGCACCATCCACCCCTCTCTCACTTTATTTTTCAATTATTTAGCATCCACTAAATGCACATGAAGGTAAGCCAAGCCCCCAGCAACCTCCCACCCCATCACGTCCCCTCTGACGGCGTCCTTCATCTGGTGGCCCTCCTCACTGCACCGACAAATCGACCTTTGCCTCGAGACAGGACGCTCGTTTAGAAATCACTCTCTGTTGGCATCCCTTGCCCTACATTTCTAAGTGCTGAGGACACATGGCACTGAGCAGAATGTGACAGGAGCTCTAGGAAGTTCTCTGGGCTGTCACAATGCACTGGAGGGAAGTGTACCTGAAAAGGTAATCCTTGTGGTACCTCAATCTGTGAGCTACTCAGACTCACTTTATCCGGACTTAATCAACTGGGCACCACAGCGTTCCAAGCATTGCCTTGGAGGGAGGACAGGGATACGTAACAGCTGCAGAGAGGGCTGGGCAGGGCTGCCACCCACAGGGCCAAGTCCTGACCCCACGGAGACCAGCGAATGCGTTTTCTTCAGTTACCAGATATCCACCAGCCTAGCATTTCTGGTCTTTACTTAAGCAGAAAGTCCCTGACCTGGCCTTTCCTATGTTCTGGCCACTCATCACCCTGCCTCTGAAAAGTGCTAACAAACATAAATGACACTGCTGCCATGGAGAAAGCAGCAGATGCTATGAAACAGACAAACACAATGTTCCAGGAGACCAGGGGAGAGGGAGAAAACTCTTGGCAGAAGAATGGGGCCCAGCCTCACAGAGGAGGCTGCATTGAACCATCCAAACCATTGAATAAAACTCATAATGGTAACAATAACCCCACCCAACCCCAGCAGCAGCAGCAGCTACTACCGTTTCCTGAGCAGCTTCCTGGGTGCCAGGCACCCAACATTTGCAAATTGGTCATTAATGTTTCATCCCCAGTGTCTGCATCCAAGCTTCTCCTACTGGTAACAGCCCACGGGAGGAGGTATTGCAGAGGCGGTACCTCCTTCTACAGACGTAAAAGTGAGGCTCAACGAGGCAAGTATCTTACTCAAGGTCACACCATTTGCAGGGGACAGTGGTACAGCTAGAATTTGAATTGTGCTTGTTTGAACCGAGACCAGTAACGTGATAGCCTAAGGACGTGACCTCACCCATGTCCAATCACCCGGGAGGCTCACTCTGGAAAGGCCCACTGTCTCCGAGAGCTGGTGCAGGAGCCACTGGCTAGAAATGTCCCTCTGTGGAGAGGACAGCACCTTGTGGGGCCAGAGGGGGCAGAGGGCTCTGCAGGCCGCGGCTGGCTCCCTGGCCACGAGCACCCCACTGGCCCTCCGTCTCTGCTCGAACAGCAGGGGCACCTCGGCACACTCTGCCTGTATTTTCACATCCTTGCGATCCTCGTGTATGCACAGTTTCAGGTTTTATTTTGTTTAACATTATAACCTAAACATTCCCCACGCTGCTGCCGAGTCTTCAAGATGGTCACCATGGGGTGGGTTCCAGCCACCAACACGCGCTCCCGGCCTGCCGGAGAGCGCACGAGGCGCTGACAAGCCTGCCGTGTGTGTGCCCTCCCCAGGCACACAGACACGCATCACCACACGCCCTGATGCGGGGTTTCTGGGAAGTAGTTAATCCCAAGTGAGGATTAAAAAAGATTTTATAAAGGAAGAAAAGAGCCACATTTTATTTGTGCGAGACACCCAGGGCAGGTGCCGTGGTGGGGCAGGCCTGGGGATGCTGGCGTTCCCTCCTCTGACAGTCACTTACCTGCGCGGATCTCCCTCCCTTCCTTCCAATCCATGTTCCTAAAACGACAGCGACGACGACGACGGTGGCAATCATGACACAGCTAACACGTTCATGGCACTTTTCCACAGCAGGCGTAGTTCCGAAAGCTTTACACGTGTCAACGCACTCCGCCTTCGCAAGCGCACACTATCATCATACTGCTTCACAGACGTGGAAACCGAGACACAGAGAGGCCGGGCCCCTCCTCCCGCAGCTGGTGGGCAGGACGGGCGCCTGCGCAGCCACGCTGCAGGGGCCAGGCCTCGGAACCGTAGTGATCGCCGCAAAGCTCGGATCTCGCTTCGTTCCGGTTCAAAGCTCTTCTTACCTCCCAGTGACTATCACATTCGGTTCCAACTCCTTAGCCTGGCACTTAACGCCCCGCCCGAGCTGCCTCCAAAGCCCCGTTCCAGTTTTCTCCCCACCCATCCCCTTCCACGTGCGCCGCACACCACAGGGCCCGCAATTTAAGTCATCGCGCCAACCCCAATACAGGCTGTGGGCCTCGTGAACAGTGAACCTCACTTTCAATTAGAACAAAGTGATTGCTACAGAAACTACACACTTTACACATTTGTGCTCTCATTTGTTTAATGGCATCGCCCACTACGTTGTAGTCTCCCAGAAAGAAAGAGCTATGTCCGTTTCCTCTGCTGCCTAGCACGGTGCAGGACACAAAGTGGACCCAGTACGAATTCTGAAAAGGGGCAGATGGCTCTCGTGTTACTGCAGATGCCTGAATCCGGACTGACCTGTGGATGTCACAGGGAGGCAGATTTGGCTCAGCGTAGAGCAGAGCTCTCTAAAAGCGGGGAGTTGCTCTAGAATACGGTGGGCTGCTGTGTGCGGGCTGAGGGAATTGAGTGGAACACGTGTCAGGGAGTCACAGAGGACGGCGCAGGGCGGGGGCAGCGGGAGACTCAGAGGCCTTGAGACCCTTCCACGGAGGAAGGAGCCCTGGCTGCCCCAGTAGAGCGCCATGCTCCCGCTGCCCGGGAGGAGTCCCCGTCTTCCTTGCTCCGCTAAGCTGTGGCCTTTTTCTGTCCCGGAGAGACTCTCCTCGTTGGCTGTGGACTAGCTCGGCAACTCAGAGCTTGCCTTCTGGACACCAAATGGACACAGGCAATCCCGATACTCAGGCCATGATGGCGTCACTACGTTCGTGATTTTCCTGATGGCCACAAAGGGAAGTGACGGCGACAGCAGTGCCGTTCCCGTCATTCCTGCACGTAACCTCACACTTGCTCCTTTGTCCCTGGCAGCTCCTCCTCGTCGTGGGACCCACGGTCACTGTGTTCCTCTTGAATCTGGTGAGGAGGGTGCTGGTGGCTGCCACCTCAGTCTCTGACGGCTGACAGCCCTGTGTCAACTGCTTGCTCAGGAAAAGTCCCTAAGCTGCGGAAGCTGCCTAATCAAGCAGATTCTGAATCCCCTGTCAGAGAGGGCTGGAACCATGCAGTGTGCGGAAAGCACATGGAAATTTAAAACTCTTGTCTCTGCATAACCCGCCGGGGTGGCCTTTCCTTTCCCGCCGAGCCCACCCTTTCTCCAGCAGGCCCCTGCGCAGGCAGCCCAGCGTGGCCACCGCTCTGCGGTGCCCACAGGGTGCTTCCGCTGTCCTCTGGGAATGTGCCTGTCACCAGCAGGGCCCCTCACAACAGAGGCCACCTGTTGCGGCCACTTCTAAAATTCACTTCAAGCCACAGTTTGGCCCAAAGCCCTGAAGCCTCTTTTCAGGAAGAAAGCGTGGGGCCTCCCAATTTCATTTTGTTTTCCTACTGCTTGTTCAAAGAACAATCATATAAGATAAAAATACCATCCTCAGGCAAAGAGAATTTAATTCAAACATTCTTAAGAACAGATTCAAAAACCTTTTCCTCGCGAGCAAAATAAAAAACAAAATTTCTGTGTGTTCCCCGGTCACATAAAGAAAGAACAGACGGACAGAAGCGGGCACTGTAAACACGAGAGGATTCCACCGGTTGGGCAGCGCAACCGAGCCCCTGTAAAGAGCGGTTGGCGGGCACCGCCTACCAATGTCCCATAGCCCCAGGGAGGATCCTGCTGGCTTGTTCCACGTCCCAGGTCATGCGGCTGGTCCAGCAGCCTTTCCTCCTGACCCGGGGTCTCATTCACAAGGCGTCATTTGATATTTGCGCAGCAAAGGTCTGAACAAGCTGGAAAGTGGATTTAGTGAAATAGCTAGAGGTGTTAGACTTGTTTCTTTTCAACCCTTACTCTCTTTTTCTGTTAAACTCAGGAGCACACACTTGGGTCACCATCCGTGGCTCCCGACACCCTCATGACTGGCCCGTGCCCGGCCTATTGCTTTCACTCATCCGCTGCTCTCAGTAAGAGAATAACCAACCCCAAGATGCGAGGACCTTCGTCTATCTGTGGTCTTCCCCCAAGCCATCCTCCCGACCCCCTCTCCAAGGTAATCACTGCTCAGAATTCTCATTTATTGTTCCCTGGACTTCCTTTTTATTCAGCTTTATCATAACTATGAGATTTTTATAAGTTTTTTTTTTTTATTTTACAAAACAAGTATTGCATTGTATATAATCTTCTGAGGCTTTCTTGTCACGTGTATATTTTTTATTTCAGCATACTATGGGGGTACAAATGTTTAGGTTACATGTATTGCCTTTGCCCCGCTCAAGTCAAGCTTCAAGTGTGTCCATCCCCAGACAGAGCACACCGCAGCCAGTAGGTGTGAACATGCCCGTCTCCTCCCCATCACTCCCATCTGCCCGACACCCGATGAATGTTATTACTATATGTGCACTTAAGTGTTGATCAGTTAATACCAATTTGATGGTCAGTACATGCGGTGCTTGTTTTTCCATTCTTGTGATACTTCACTTAGTAGAACAGGCTTCAGCTCTATCCAGGATGATACAAGAGGTGCTAGATCACCATTGTTTTTTGTGGCTGAGTAGAATTCCATGGTATACATATATCACATTTTATTAATCCACTCACGTATTGATGGGCACTTGGGTTGTTTCCACATCTTTGCAATTGTGAATTGTGCTGCTATAAACATTCTAGTGCAGATGTCTTTTTTATAGAATGTCTTTGGGAGAAGATATGCACATGCTACACATCTGATAAAGGGCTGATAACTAGAATCTATATAGAACTCAGGAAAATCAGCAAGAAAAAATCAAACAACCGTATCAAAAAGTGGGCAAAGGACCTAAACAGAAACTTTTCAAAAGAAGATAGACTAATGGCCAACAAAGATATGAAAAAATGCTCAACATCTCTAATCATCAGGGAAATGCAAAAGAAAACCACAATGAGATATCACTTATCTCCAGTGAGAATGGCTTTTATCAAAAAGTCCCCAAACGATAAATGTTTGTGTGGATGCAGAGAGATAGGAACACTCACACACTGCAGGTGGGACTGCAAACTAGTGCAGCCTCTGTTGAAAGTAATATGGAGATTCCACAAAGAGCTACAAGTAGAAATACCATTTGATCCAGCAATCCCACTACTGGGAATCTACTCAAAGGAAAAAAAGACATTCCTGTCACTTATATTTACAACTTTACAACCAGGGGTTAGAGTTTCAGCTCCAGCTATGCACATCTGCAGAAGGGAGGTGGAGTGGAGCCAAGGCGCCACCCCCTGGGGGCACTACCGAGAGGAGGTCACCTTTCACTTCAGATCACATCCCTCCAAGGGCATCCGCAGCGCACTTGGAACAAAATCCAGCTCCCACCTGACTCCTCAGGCCCGACTAGTGTGGCCCTTGAGCGCCCACTGACCTTCTCTCCTGCCACACACTCTCCTCACTATGCCAGCGACCCTGCCCCTCTTGCTGTCCCTGAACATTCCCCGGTGCTTGTGCCCTGCGGCCTGAGCTGGCTGTCCCGCTCTGCTTGCTGCTAAGTTTCGGTTTAACTGTCGCTGTCTCTGCACAGCCTTTCTCGACCATCCAATCTGAAACAGCGCCTCTGTCACGCTGCGCTGCTTTATCGTGGTCACAGCCTATTTTGTTTATTTTCTGTCTCCCCCCATATAAGAAGAAAGTCTTGTCCGTCAAACTGCATATCTGGTAGGGAGTTTGTCAAAGAGGGTTCTGCAGGCCACAGGAGTCCCCAAGACCCTTCCAGGGATTTGCAAGGTCAAAGCATTTCCATAATATTAGGCTTTCTTTGCCCTTTTCACAGTGCTGACTCTTACACTGCTAGTGCAAAAGCAAGGGTGGATAAAACTCCTAATGCCTTAGCCCGGATCAAGGTGGTGGCACCAACGTATGCTGGTAGTCATTGCATTTTTTACTATCTCACACTTGCAGGGAAAAAACCCAATAATTTAAATTTCACTCACTAAAACTGGAGAAAAAGAGTATTTTAAAAAGTCCCTAAAAAAGGACTAAAAAGTACCTTTATTAAATCTCAACCCTCGAGTACATGACTTTTTTATATTCTGTGTGATTAAGCAGGAAATACAGAGCATTTTTGCTACATGCCGAAGTACAAGGTTACCTCAAGGAAAAGCACATCCGTGATTGAGTTATGAGCTAAGCCAGCAACTTCTTTCATGCAACACCTTTTTTGCATGAGAGAAGTACTGACAGACTAATGATGCTGAGATTTTCTCAATAATAAATGTAGCGGCCGGATGTGGTGGCTTGCACCTGTAATCCCAGCACTCTGAGAGGCTGAGGCGGGGAGGGTTGCTTGAGCTCAGGAGTTTGAAACCAGCCTGTGAAGAGTGAGGTTCCATCTCTACCAAAAATAGAAAAAATTAGCTGGGCGTGGTGGCACACACCTGTAGTCCCCGCTACTCAGGAGGCTGAGGCAGGAGGATCCTTTGAGCTGAGGAGTTTGAGGTTGCAGTGAACTATGATGATGCCACTGCACTCTACCTGGGGCAACAGAGAGAGACTCTGCCTCAAAAAAAAAAAAAAAAAAAAGTAGTGCGCCTGCCACTTCAAGAACTGACAGCATTTTTTTTGCCAATGATAAAATTCAAATGTTCAAGTAAAAATCTGAATTTTGGAAAATGTGTATCCACCAATGCTTCCAATAATTAAGGCATTTCTGATAGAACTGGTGAAAATGTTAATGAATGTGATTTCTTGATCTTGGGTATAAAATGTATCAACATTTAAAACAGTTACATAACTCAGTGAACCAATATTTCCAATTGAATGATGCATGATATCACAAGTCATGCATGAGTAAAGATCCATTCACATTGCAAGAAAGACTAATCAATTTTAATGTAACAAGTTAAAAAAAATTTCATTGATATTCTTTCACATGTCACTGAACATTCCAAAAACCTTCTACTTGTCCAGTTCTGGTGTAATATCAAAAAAAATGCATAATTTTCTCAAAAGGCTATTAAGACACTTCTCCATTTTCAATAGCATATCTGGGGTAAGGCTGGATTTTCCTCTTATACTTCAACCAGAACAACTCAGTGCAGCAGACTGAGTGCAGAGCTGATGTAGGAAGCCAGCTGTCTCCGATTACGCCAGACATGAAAGAGATTTGCAAGAATGTAAATCAATGCCATTTCTTCATGAAAATTTTCAATGTTATTTATCATAAACTCATGTTATTTATGTTAACATGCAAAGGTTTTATTACTGATACGCTTAAATGAATTAATAAAATATTTTGAAAGTTACAGTTTTAATTCTTAATATGGTCAAGATTAGAAGAAAATACCCCACATAAACAAAAACTCTCTGGGGTCCTCAATAACAATTTGTAACAATATAAAGGGGATCTTGAGGCTATTTAAATTTAATAGTTTCGAGACTATTAGGAGTGTAAAAAGGATCTAGAAAACTAGCAGTTTGGGAACTGCTGCTCTGGCGTCCAACATGGCCTTGGTACTCAATCGGTGTTGTGTGAAGATCCTGAAAACACGTTCTCTTTGACATTTGTCTGCCTTCTGAAGCTTCTCTCTTCCAAAGTATCTCCAATTAACATCTGGAAAACTGAATTGTTTGTTCATTTGTTTTATTTTCTAGCGAGCCGTAAAGCTTTAGCAATGGCTCCTATGTGTTAGAAAGATGCTATTTAGACGAAGACCCAATGACTATGTAAGCTCCAGAACTCAGAAGTTTCCCTCAGAATCACTGTAAATGTTTTCAACTTTTTTATCCTTTCCTTTTTCTTAAGTACCTATATCAAGATAAATGGTTAAAAACCAATATCAAGATAAAAATTTAAAAACCAGTTCTAAATGTGTTTAATGCAATTGCTTTTATTTTAACTACTGGTGTTGCAACAGTATAATTTTTTCCTGTTGTGCACTGTGAACGTGGGTGATCTGGCTACGATGCATGGTAAATCGAAGCCTAACTACCATTTAAACATCATTTTTTAATAGGAAAGCAAATGCCAAGTTTTAAAAGTGACTCTCAAGCTTCCTTCTGGAAAATGAAGCGTTGTGGTTATAACAATTTCTGTGGTATAACTGAGAGAGTCCACAGTGGGTTTGTGTCACACTGAAAGGAAGCCACATTAGACGCTGTTTCATGTAAAAGCAAACAAACTGTACCTTACAAGATTATTTCTGAATGGGCTGAATGATGCTGCAGAACCTAAACTTGGAATTACTTTGTCTTGGAAAGATGTACACTCTCTGCTAGCGTCACATCAATGACAAACTAGTGACAGCAACAGCTCTTGGCTGGCCATATCCCCGGAACTTCTGCTAAAGTCCACACAAAGCTTGTCTTTGTGTTGAAGCTGAGAGAATGTTCACATACAAGGACACCAAGTGTACCCTCATAACTGCCTTGCCTGGGTTTTCCAGAAAAAGGTCTTCTGCTTTCAAAATCCCATGTTAGTCTCTAAGTGCTTTCTGTCAACTACAGGCAGGCCTTTTCTTTAGACAAGTATAACTGAGTCAGTAAGAGGAGGAGTGAGGCCAGAGACAAACCTCAGAACCTGAGTATGGTGCAAATTATGATTTGCTCTGCACAAGTTGCAAGCATCAGGCTCAGAGTGGGATCAGGAACAATCTTGTGATCTTCCATGGGGAGACTGGTGAGAAATATATTGGTTCAGAAGAACCAAAGATTTAGTATTAACAGGAAGATTCTAGTATTTCCCTGTTCTTACAAAATACTTAACCTGAATTTAATAACCAGAGCTTAATAAAAATGTTTTATTTTCAAATCCAAAATAGCGAGCCACACAGCTTTGGGCTGAGAGTCAGATTTCACAGGCTGAGCAGGACCAGCTTGGATCTTCATTAGCTACTCAGTGAGTCAAGGAGAACTGGGGCTACAAATTGGGAGGAAAAAAAGGCCACATATTTTCAGTTTCAATTAGATAAAAGAGGTTTTGGTTAAAAAGACAAACTAGAGCTTGCATTCTGAATCGTCAGCCTTGAATTTGATATTTCAAATGCCTCCCATGCATATCTGTGAATTCAACAGTGGCATCCTCTGAAAAGAGGAAAGTTGTTAAAAAGCTATTAGCAGCTAGGCATGGTGGCTCATGCCTGCAATTCCAGCACTTTGGGAGGCCAAGATGGGAGGGTTGCTTGAGGCTAGAAGTTCGAGACCAGCTTGAGCAACATAGTGAGACACTATCTCTACAAATAATAGAAAAATCAGCCCAGCATGGTGGTGTGCACCTGTAGTCCCGGCTACTTGGGAGGCGGAGGCAGGAGGATCACTTGATCCCAGGAGTTGGAGGTTGCAGTGAACTATGATGATGCCACTGCACTCTAGCCCGAGCAATAGAGCAAGACCCTATCTCCAAATATATATATATATATATGTGTGTGTGTGTGTCAACAAAAATGTTGCTAATACTAGTATCATGGGAAATCTTCAGAAGACAGTATACAGTAACAACTATCCAATATTCACTCTCTTACTCAACATCTATTTAGTGAGCTCCTACCGTGGGCCTGACCAGGGTGGGAGGTGGGTGGGCACTGGTATCCAGTGGTAACAAGACGGACCTAGTGCCTGCCCCCCAGTTTTCACTCAAGCACAGCACAGTTGAAAAAATTATTACATAATATAAAAAATAAAATGTCCCTTTAATTAGTGATACCTCTTTATTTTCATGCCTTTGTAACATGAGGGAAATAGGGCATGGTAGAACGAGCACTGTTGTTTTCCTGGGAGGCATTTGACCAGAATGAACAGGAAAGCAAGCTCCCTAATGAATAATGGATCGAGACGGCGTTCGTCAGTGGCTACAGAATAAATCAAGTAAAAAGCTGATGGGGGAATTTTATAATAAATTTATTTAGCTGACATCTGAATCTAGTGAGCAACCTTAATGGCACAAAAAGACAGACATGTGAAGTACGGGCACCACCCATGAAGTAGTGTTGCCAAAAACAAAAACAAATAAATCTGATCAAGCGTCGAGATTCAGCTGCCTACCAGTTCGCAGGCCATAGAGAGGACAGAAGAACACGGTAAACACCACCACGGGGATGCAACCACACAGGTAAACAACCCAGTTTCTTCAACAATGACAACAACAGAATTATCAAAAAGGGAGTTGTGACATCTCTCTCCCTCTGTTTTTCTCTCTCTCTCTATATATATATCTGTATGTATGTTTCTATGTTTCTATCCATGGTTCCTGGCTCCTAATTCCCATAGCCTCTGTTACAGTCTTTCGGTATAATGTTATAATGTTGGGGCGCTTTAGGCCCCAGAGCAGGACTCAGAAAGCATAATCTCTGTCTGACCTTCTCCTGCTCTCCTTTCACCTGCTCCTTTGCTCCCCAAGGCAGGCCTCCAACCTTCCCCTGCCTTTCTCTGACCTACCTTGTCTGACTGTGGGTCAGAAGACTTCCATTTCAGAAGGGTCTTGTCCCAACCCTGGAGGAAGGAAGGCTGCCCAGAGAGGCCAAGAAGAGCCTGAACAGACAGGCCTTGCCGGGTTTCCCCTCCACATCTATTACTATTAGATCACACTCTTTTTGTCCAATCACATGTTGACATTTTTATTCATGCTTCCACATGCCTATCCAATGAAATTTCCAAGAAAGCCTCAAGAGGCCATTATCACTGCCATTTTACACTTGAGAAAACTGGGGTTCACACTGGTTAAATATCTTGCCTGAGGTTCACACAGCTAGTAATTGTCAGAGCAAGGATTTGACTCTGAGGGTCTGACGATATAGTCTACACATTTAAAACACTTTCAACATGTGGCCTGTTATATTTCATCTGTATCCTTACCCACCCCCTTCCCAACATCCTTTTTTTAAAGGATGCGATTCAGTGGCATTTAGTATACTCACAGAGTTGTGCATTCTTCACCACAATCAATTTTAGAACATTTTCATTACCCCAGAAAGAAACCAAGGAACCCATAGCCATCACCCCCAACTCCTGCAATCTCTTTTCCCCTTTGCCCCAGCCCTAGGCAGCCACTAATCTTCTCTGTTTCTGTAGATTTGCCTGTTCTCGACATTTCGTATATAAGGAATCATATAACATGTGGTCTCCTATGACTGGCTTCTTTTACTTAGCTTAATGCTTTCATGGCTCATTTATATTGTAGCATGTATCAATACATCATTTCTTTTCATTGATGAATAATATTTTATTGTATGAATATACTATATTTTATTTATTCATTCATCATTTGATGGACATTTGGGCTGCTTCTACATTTTGGCTATTATGAACAATGCTGCTGTGGACATTTGTATATAAGTTTTTCTGTACACACATGTCTTTAGTTCTCTTGGGTATATACCTAGGAGTGGAATTGCTGAGTTATCATCACATGGTGACGCTATTTTTAACCATGTTCAGAGCTGCCAAACTCTTTTCCAAAGTGGCTGTACCATTGTATATTTGCAGCAGAGTGAATGAGGGTTCAGATTTCTTCATATCCTCACCAATATCCTCACCAACATTTACTATGCTCTTTTTAAATTTTAGCCATCCTAATGGGTATAAAGTATTATTTCCTTCTGATTTTAATTTGCATTTCCCTTATGGCCAATAAAATTGAGCATTTTTCACATGCCTATTTTCCCACCTATTCTTTTGAAGCTAATGCCAGCTGTCATTTCATCCATACTCGTGTATATACCTGTAACAGGAGAATAGCACTTTTAAAAAAGATAACCACAATATTACTATGACTACCTTACAAATTCTTTAATTATCAAATATGCAGTATTCAACTTTTCTTGTTTTCCCTGTTTGTTTCATACTTAAGAAAAAATAGTTGTTTGAATCCAGATCCAAACAAGGCCCGTGCTTGCATTTGTTTAATGTGTCTCTTGAGTCTCTTTTAACCTGTAAGTTTCCTCCTCTCCCTACCCCTGTGCTGGAAAAAACCCAAACACCTCAAACTGCGTTTCCTCTGCTCTGACACCACAACAAATACAGAAGTCTTCTGTGACCAAATGTGTGGAGGTTTCCCTACACCCCAAGCAAGCAATCAGTTCTGCAGCAGACACCAGCTGGGTGTCCTCAACTTCAGTTCCAACACAAGGCAGTGTCAGAGCCCGCAGGCTGAAGGCTGAGTCTCACAAGACTGCCCTCACTTAAGATGCTTCTCACTGACCAGCTGTACATCAGGGATCCCACAGCACCCTTCTTTGGTTTCAATTAATTTGCTAGAGTGACTCACAGAACTCAAGGAAATACTTACCTACATTTAACAATTTATTATGAAGAGTATTACAAAGGATACAGATGAAGAGATGTGTTGGGCAAGATATGGGGGAAGGAGCACGGAGCTTCCATGCCCTCCCTGGGTGCGACACCCTCTAGGAACCTCCACACGTTCGGCTCTCCAGGAGCTCTCTGTACCCAGCCTCTTGAGGCTTTCTTGGAGACTTCATTGGATAGGCATGTGGAAGCGTGGACAAAAATGTCGACATGTGATTGGACAAAAGGAGCGTGATCTAATAGTAACAGACGGGAAGGGGAAACCCAGCAAGGCCTGTCTGTTCAGACTCTTCTTGGCCTCTCTGGGCAGCCTTCCTTCCTCCAGGGTTGGGACACGACCCTTCTGAAATGGGTCTTCTGACCCACAATCAGACAAGGTAGATCAGAGAAAGGCAGGGGAAGGTTGGAGGCCTGCCTTGGGGAGCAAAAGGAGCAGGTGAAAGGAGAGTGGGTCAGAGAGAGAGATGATGTTTTCTGAGTCCTGCTTCTGAGGCCTGAAGCGCTCCAACATCATAACACTGGTTTGTATGGATTAAATGAGTTGATACATTTAAGGCACTTAGAACAGTGTGTGAAGTGTTCAATGAAAGCAAACTGTTATTACTCTCATCTGCTTTTCCTTGGGTCAGCTCCTTCAAGAGTACTCATTTCTTCAGCAATCTCCCCTAGAAACCGCAGGAATTAGGGACACCTAGTAGAGGCTCCCAAAAGTCTTCCTGACATTGTCAGCTCTGTCCTTTATAATTCTTATGATAGGCATTATCTTCAAAATGTTCTGCCTTTTGTGACTTAATAAGTTCATTATCATTCTGGTTTTAGGCCACACAGGAAGATTTAGGAGCAGCAGCAAGAGATCTAAGAAGGACACCACATTAATGGACTCTGAGCAAGAGGGCCGGACTCCCCAGCCCATGGCCACACATGTGGGGACAGCAAAAGATGAATCCCACAGATGATCCTTACAGACCCCCCCCTTTGCTGGTGCCTTTGCTTGGAGGTGGCTGCATATTGTTGCTAACGTTAACAGACCCACTCACTTTTCCTGGGTTCTTATCAGCTGCCTTGGTCCTCACTGTTGGACCCCAACAACGGCCTCCTGAATTAGCAAAGTGCTTTGGCTCCTTTTCAGTAACAAAGGCTCCTCATGAACCTCATCAGTGGAACTACGATAAATATTTTATAAATGGCACTCTGAAAGCACAGCTCAGACACACATGCACGCACACAATGGGGTTTATATGCTCACGCGTGCTCTCAACACAGAACTGCAGCATTTTCTCCCATTCACGTTTGTTCTCAAATAGATTTTTTTATTTTTATTTTGTTGTACTGTATGTATCAACTGCACAAGGCAATCAGCCAAGGAAGAGATTTAAACATATGGGCTACATTTCACGACTTTGGAAAACACAGTAGAGCAAGGCAGCAACACGCTCTTCTGCTCTGCTCCCTGGGGCTGCCGCTCGGCAGGGCAGGGGCCGTGCCACCTCTGGGCCAGATCACGCTGGTCTATGGGGTACGGTGCTACACGGCAGCGTGGAATGTGTGTGTGCATTTGATGTGCTACGAGGTGGAGAGAGTGTCATTTACAGTGACAAATAAATGTGCTGTTAATTAAATTTATTTCCCTAAGTGTCAACATCTCCAGATCTCCATTCCATTTGTAAGGTGAGCAAACATGTCCTACAAAAGGATATGCCAAAATAAACTTTATTTCACTGTTATAATAACTAGAATTTACACAGGTTTAGCATTTGCCAAAATGAGCGGTATTTTTCCAATTCACTTGTATAATCCCTTTGTATTCCTCTGGTTTGGAAATCGAAATAGAACTGTGTACTGCATTACTTTGCTCAGATGTAACATTGACATTGATGTTTTATAACCAAAATGCTGCCATCTTTGGATATACTGTATTGTCACCTACACTGTGTATCACTTGCTTTCTTCCCTGTCAAATGTGTCCATTCCCAAGTGATGTTAAAGAAAATATAATTTAAAAAATAATACCAACTCAGTAGCCCTACCATGAAGTAAGATTGCCACGACCTATGAAAATTTGATTGCCCATCGGTGGCAAAGGCCAGGATAAGTTGGGAGCACATTATACGTTGCAACTTGGCTCTTTCTATTACTTTGAGAAAGTTTCTCAGATGGAAGTATCACAATGGTGACAGTGAAAGTTACAAAGGGACACTTTTTGTATGCTCCACTTTAGGTACAGGTATAGGTACAGGTAAGGGCATCTGTTGCGTGTGCTTCTGGATGAAGCATTAGTAGTAACAGGGTCCCATTGCGTGCCTGATGGGGTGGGTGTCTGCCTGTAGAGCAGCGATCGGCAGAATGAGTGCAGGAGCTCTCCCCCACCCCATTCGGGATTACTAAGCGAAGACAGGAAGACAGCAAGAACTGGGACAGGTGGGCGGGGAGCTGGCGGAGAGGCAAAGGCTGCAGCAGAGAGAGGGCTGTGGCCTTGACTGCCAGCCCTGCCTCGGTTTCACCTGGCTCTGCTCCTCTAGCAGTCTGAGTCGGGAGGGAACGCTCCCCTCCCAGCCCAACTGTCTCCGACGAGAGATGAACAGCACATACTCCAGAGCTGCTGAGGAAATGGAGAGCGGAGGGCGGGTGCTCAGCAGGGAGCCGTGGCTGTAATGGGGGTGGCAGAGCTGTGGAGCCCGTGCCAGGTACCCAACCCCCCACTATGGACCCTGCCACCCTCTGCACCATTCACAGGAGACTGGGGGGCCTGGGAGCCAGAAGGGTCCCCAAGAGACTGTTCATCTCAAGAGATGGCTCGAGCTTAAGGCATTTGTTGGCCTGATTTATTTTTCTAATTAATTCAGGTTTCTAAATCTAAATTTACTATCTTGTGTGAATGCTATGGAGCCACCAACATCACTTGCGACATCAGGAATGGCTGTCCTAGCGAGGGCGGAAGGAGAAGGACGCAGGGAGAGGTACAGCTACTCCAGCCGTTCCGGACATACTGTGTTGGTGCCTTGTCAATGTTTAAAACAACCTGGTGAGGTGAATACTTTTAAAAAATGTTTTGAATATTTGTTACCTCTGTTTTAATTATGTTATTTAATTGTAAGTTTACGTAATTATTTTTTAATATATTTTTTCTTTTAGAAGACTTTTAGACTTACAGAAGAATTGGAAAGAGAGTAGAGTCCCCGCTGCCCGCCTCCAGTTTCCCTGTTACTAACACGTCACATGAGTCTGGTGCATTGTCACGACAGGAACCAACGTCAGCACATTACTTCAGCTAAAGTCCACACTGTACTCGGACTCCCTTAGTCTCTCCTACTGTCCTTTCCTGTTCCAGGGTCCCACCCCGGGTACCACACTACATCTCGTCATCACGTCTCCCCAGGTGCTGCTGGCTGTGGCAGTTTCTCAGACGGCCCTTGTTCTGGACCACGTCGACTGGGTTCAGGAGTCTTGGTTGGGTACTTTGCATAACACCCTTCGATTGGGACTTGTCTGGTTTTCTCCCCTCATGATCCTACTGGGGTTATGAGGTTTTGAAGAAAGATCACATCACATCAAGGGCACATAGCACCAACATGACATCTCCGTGGATGTTGAC
Source organism: Avahi laniger (assembly GCA_963575035.1). Lineage (NCBI taxonomy): Eukaryota > Metazoa > Chordata > Mammalia > Primates > Indriidae > Avahi > Avahi laniger. Next base: position 86,334 of record CAUYSK010035483.1, read on the forward strand.
CTTGGTCACCTGGCAGAGGGAGTGTTTGTCAGGTTTCTCCACGTTACTTTATTTCCAGGGTATGAAAACCATTGTTGCATACACTCTGCCTCATTTTTCGGATGTTTAAGATGGGAAGGTAAACCCAGTCCCTGTTACTCTACCTTGGCCTGAAGTTCTAATTGACTCTGAAATTCACCATATAAAGGGTCCCATTTAGCAATGTGATTGACTTTTCCTGGGACACTAGTCTTGTCATTTCTTAATGATTCACAGTGAATCATTTAACCAAGTGACACGGCTTTGACTACGCAGCATTGTACAGCAGTGTTAATCTGTCTACACCATGTACGAGGTTGCTGGTGGTGCGAAACCTAAATAGGATTAAACTGGGAGGCTCTGAAAGCCAGAGCGCCCTCCTCCTTGCTTGACAGAGCAATCGGAAAGCTGCCGTGGGAAGGGCTGTCTCACAGCACAAGTGCCCCCTCAGCAGAGAGGGCCTGTGCCGGCCGGCAGCGACCAAGAGTTTTAAATGAAAACAGCCACATCAGTGACGTGCACATGTTGGTGAACGCGGTTAGGAGACCACGGAGAATGCCAGGGTGAGGATGCCGGCTGAGAGTGCCGGTCAGTGTGAACACTCACCAACAGCTTGAAAACCCGTTCGGCTAACAAAGGCGGCGGGTGAAAAATCCTGGCTGGACATGCCCCTTGGGGCCCTGCCCTGAGTCTTCCCTACACCTGGACGACGTCAGAATGAGTCACTCACACACGCACACCTTTCTGGAGCATAAACAGGGACCAGAGACATCTCTAAGCCAGCTAATGCCACCACATTCTCCATCCGCCTTCGCCCAGTTGTGCGGACACTTGTGACCGGGGTAGAAAAGCTGCCAAGGAAAGTACTGACCCTCCTGCGCGGGCCCCGCCTGCCAGGCCTCCGTGTGCCCTGGGTGTGGGGTCCGCTGTTGGCATCTGTGGCCTCACCCCCATCTTCTGTCCCATTCCACACCTCCCACTACACAACCTTCTGGCCCACCCGGAGCAAGAGAGCCCTTGGAGAAACGAAAATGTTTCCTCATAAAAGGAGATTCCTAAGCAACCACAAATGACTATGGAATTCTTTGCTTCAGACGTGGAGTTTCTTCAAGACTTGTTTCCTGTCATGCACAGCAAGAGAGGAGGTGTACCACTGAGGCAGATAAGGGCAAGCACCCTGGTTCTGGAGCGAATTGATTTGCCCGTCTTAAGAATGGGAGGGAGGTGTGGTCGGGAGGGGCACAGAAAGATTTGGGTTGTTGTCATGAGCTCAGGGTCAGCCAGATGCCTACCTGAGTGGTCCATGCAGAGGTTTGCATTCGGTCGGCACGCACAGATCTCTGCTGGATTGCACTGAGGTACTTCCAATGATTCAGCCCCTTTCAACCCATTCTCTTTAGCACAGCGGCCTGGGGTCACAACTGTGCTTCCCACACCCTAGGAGGCCACAGGACAAGCTGAAGCTCACTGACCACTTAGGACCTACTGATTAATGGCCATGAGCTGGCCAGTGACGGATCTCCTTGGATCTCACATCCTGCAAAGAGTGAAATTAGGCCAATAAAAAAAAACCAATCCAATGCAACCGTAGATTTAGGCTCGAACCACAAACAAATCCCACCTCCTGGGCAAATCTAAGGGATGGAAGTTTCTAACAAAATTCAGCTGTTATTTTCCACAATGACTACTCATTACCTCCAGGACAATGCTGGTACCAAGATCTTCTACCTGGGCCTTTTACCACCATGCCACACCGCTCGCTGCTCTATAAACACAACCCACCTCCCAGACCTACACATTTCACTCTTCCCACAACCTCCTTCCCAACTGCTCCACCTGGGGAATTCTTGCTCATTCTTCAAGGTTCGATTCCCGTGTGCCTTCCCTGCGAGGCACTCCCTAGAATCCCACAGCATTTGTCGTGGCAATAAGGAATTAGCAGTCAACGCCCTTCTTTCCTGGGCTCCCACAGCTGCAACCTACTGCTTGTTAAATTCGTGCCTTCTGTTTGGGACTGGAGGCAGCTGAGGGCAGGGACTGTGCCCCTCTCTGGGCCCCGAGGCTAACAAGAGCCAGGCGGGGTCTCCATGAGAGGTGCACTGGGGGATGGGTACGCGGAAGGAAGGACACGAGCTGCTCCACGTGAGCAGTGCAGCACTTCAGGATTCTCAGCAGACATTGGCATGTGCTCTCTTATTTGCCCTCCTCTTCCTCGGGAGGCAGAGAAAATATGACTCGTGGTCTGTGCACAAGGACACCAGTGCTTGACAGTGATTCACAGAAGGAGGCTGATGCTGCCCAGAGTCCTGAACTTGACCCAAGGAGACCTGGGTTCTGGTCTTGGCTTTCCTCCCAAGGATTGTGGGTGACTCTGAGCAAGTCTGTGGGCCCGGGCTGCGAGGAATTATCTAAATTGTCTCCGATCCAGCTGTAATGTGTTCATAAGTGGCGAGGCCCGAACTAGCATTGAGCTTTTCTGACACTTAGCGGCTTGTTGGAGGTCCTGGTGCCACTTCATTCTCAGGTGCAGAATTTGTTTTTCAAATCCATGTAATATTGGAATAATGGCTGTTCCCCAACTGGTAATGAGAAGCTGCTTTTATGAGTGAAACCTGCATCACCAGCACGGCTCGGGGTAGGCCCATGCTGCTACCTCTAGACAGGGACCGACAGGACACTGCACAGACACACTCATTTCTTTCAGCAAATTTGGCAGCAAGGCGATGACATCCAGCAGGTCTCTAATGAAAGAAAGCGGGAAAAGCACATACGAAAGAATAGAAGTGGGTAGGAACAGGCAAGCACTTCCAGGCTCTGGCTGGCTGCGCCTCTGTTAAAACAAAAACAAAACATTTTGGTTCATCAAGGACGCGGGAGAAGCTACGCTGTATCTGCTCCGGCTTTATTAAAGCGTTGCTGACCATGATATGGAAACAACGGGAGCTTGTAAATGGATGGAAAGACCGCAACTTCTCATGTTGCTTCAAAGTCTTACAAGAGCCTCGTCTAGAGGCTGTTCTGCGAGTTTCATCCAGTGACATGGGCAAACTTCTGGGCTGGAGACATAGTCACAGAATTAACATAGGAGGAGGAGTTGCTGAATGCATTTCTCAGTCATAAGCAAGGAGGAATAGCACAGAAAGTGAGAACGTGGCCAGTGACTAGCAACTGTCTTGTCCTGGTTAGTAGCCAAAGGGCTCATTCAAAGGCAAGCTAATAGTCTTCCTTGCTGAAAACCTAACAGTCAATGTAGCCTTGGGTTTCAAAGAATCTCCTGGCATCACTGTCAGGACCCCAGACAGGGTAAGTGGCACAGGCTGCCAGCCAGGTCCAGGGAGCCTCGAGTCTGTAAGAAGTCAGCATTGCCACCGTGGCATAGGGAGGGGACCTGAAGTAACGGGGAGAGCATGAGCCAAGTTTAATTCAAGAACTGTTGATCATCAGCCCACTACATAGGAGGGACACGATGGCGACCAGGACACAGCCCCTGCCCCCAGGGTGCTGCCATCTAACGGAGGGAGGAAAACAAATATGTCACTGCCGAGCACAGAAGACAAAGACGACGCTCATCAGCGAGAAGACAACGGCGAAGCGTGGTGGAGGTTCAGCGGGCGCAGGGAGCATGGAAGGCTGGGAGAGAAGGAGTGGCCTTGCGTGGGCGGCAGCATTGAGATGGGCAGTGAGAGACAGGGAGACGCAGCGGGACAAGCGTACGCTCGAGGATGGCTGCGTGGAGGGCGGGCAAGAAATGGGAATGTTCCAAATGGCTCAAGCAAGAGGCCAGGCAAGTAGGGGAACGAAGGAAATAACATTGAGACTACGATGGTCCCAAAAGGGCCTTGAGTGAATGACAAAGCCGCCGGGCTTCCGAAGGGAGAGTGGAGAAGCACTGTGCCCCTCCCAGCAGGCAGGTGTTCGGTCTGCCCTCCAGGAGGTTGGCTGGACAGCTGGGCTCAGCATGAAACAAGGTAGGGAGCAGGCAAAGGGACACTGGTTGGGATTCAGGAAGAAGTAGCTCAAGCAGGAGGTAGTGGGGACTTGCCCGAGGCTGCCCATCCAGGCCTAAAGGGGAAAAGCTGAAAGGGAGCCGGGAAGGAGAGCTGGAAAGGTGACACTGAGGCCCACACCAGGCCCACACCAGGTGACCTGCGGAAGGCTGCAGCCGTTTAGAGGGAGTCAGGACACCATGTTTAACCCCAGTGCAGGCGATCACCCAGGCCAGCGGATCCCCGGGAACCTGGAGCTGTGGGCCTGCGGGTCAGGGGAGAGTGGGCTTCAGAAACACAGCCAGGAGCTGTCACTTGGGTGGGGAGGGTGAAGGAGGGAGGGGAAGACCAAGGCAAGCCGCTCAGGGAAATCAGCAACTGCAAAGGCAGCGCCACTAGCAGGACGCTGAGGGACGCCAGCCACACACGCCAGGGAGGGCAGCAGCTGCGGCTGGTCCCTGAAAGCTGCGGCCCACTGACGGTGTGGCCTGTTAGGGAACGGGCCAGTGTCACCCCCTGAGCTCCACACCACCTCCCCGACACAATGACACCCCACCCCCCACCCTCGGTCCATGGAAAAACTGTCTTCTGTGAAACTGGTCCGTGGTGCCAAAAAGGTTGGGGAACCCTGCCCTGAAGTACAAGTCCACAGCCCCGGCCCATGTGATTCCTTTGGCATATGAGCAGTGGGGTTCTAAAAAAAATGGAAGCAAGCCAGAAAGGGGAACAGGGTGGGTAAAGATGTTCCCCTGGTTTTCAAGACAGAGACCCTCGGCACTTCAATTTTACCAGGAGGAAAGTGCCTTCCGCTCTCACCGCTCGCCTGCTCCAGCTAACGCTCAGAACTTCTGAGGCTAGACCAGGGTTTCCTGGCGTCCGAGGTCTACTTTATGGGTATTTGTCACATGCATGGGCTGATATTATTTGGTGGTTTTTAAAAAGGTGCAAAAACACTGGATAACAAAAATGAACATTGACCATTTCTGTCACAAAGCACTGTTATTATAATTCATTCTGGAAAACATGATAGGTTTATAAAGAGATATCATTGTGCTTTATGTTAATAACAACATCTACAATAACAGACAATACATAAATGTGTACAGAGACTTTCTATTAATATATACGTTGACTCATTTATTCCTCACAACAATTATGAGGTAAGTTCTATTACTATCTCCATTTATAGATGAGGAAACTATTTAACAGGATTCCATAACAGACCATCACCAAGGGCTACAGTCAAATGGCTCCCCGATAAAACGTTCAAATTTTCTGATGTTCCTTATCACACTTCCTATTTGTATCTTTCTCTTTTGGCTGCTTTTGAAAAATCATCACACTTGCAGATACACAATCCACAGTCACATTAGAAGCTTGTTAACTATTACCATTTGCATGTGATTTGAGTTCTAGGATTTATGTATTATTTTCACCTTTTTGGGACTTTAATGAACCACCTGAACCTTTGATCCAACCACTGATGAAAAAGGCAAATTTAACATATGTAAACATTAACATGTGAGTGAGACAAAATACATTTGTGGAGAATTATACCCTTTTAACTAAATGTTAGCTGAAAAGTGTTCTAGACAGTCCTTGTACCATATGGGAAATATTTACTATTTTATCACTGCAATGGACTGAATGTTTATGTCTCTCCAGAATTCCTATGTTGAAATCCGAACCCTCGAAGTGTCGGAATTAGTAGGTGGGGACTCTGGGAAGTGATCAGGTCATGAGGCTCTGCCCTCATGAATAGGATTAGTGCCCTTATAAAAGGGACCCTGGAGAGATCCCTTGCCCCTTCTGCCGTGTGAGGACACATCGAGAAGATGGCCATCTATGAACCAAGAAGTGGGTCCTCACCAGATACCAAATCTGCTGGCACCTTGATCTTGGATTTCTCAGCATCCAGAACTGGAGAAATAAATTTCTGTTGTTTGTAAGCCACCCGGTCTATGGTATTTTGTTATAGCTGCACAATGACAATCATCATGAAGACAAAGCTGACCAGTGTTGAGTGCATCGCCCCTTCCCCACCATCTGCAGGAAGGAGAACCCACCAAAGGGAGGAGGTGACAGAGGACTGCCTTGGGGAGGAGGAAGAGGCAGGGGTGCAGAGAAGGAGAAGAAACAGCTAGATTACAGGCAGTTTGGGAGGCACAAGCCAGGAAGGTAACAGAGTTTTAGAGGATGCTGAGAAGGGGAAACCAGGAGCCCGGGCCTGTGCGGCACCTCCTGGCAGGGCCTCTGTGGAAGGGCTCCAGGATACAGCGACTGCACATCAAGAGCGGAAGCTTCTGGAGCCTGAGTGACCAGCTTTGCACAGAAGCAGAGGAGCTGAATGTCTTTAAGGGACTCTCACGAGAGGGCACAGACATACTATGACCAGGACGGTGAGGCTGAGAGTGCCTTTTCCCAGATGTTCTCAAGACCCTCGTCCAACCTGGTGTGTGTGATGGAGGGAAGGGAGACAGTGGGAAATAGACGAAATCAAATTTAGACAAATAAAAGAAGGTTACATTTCTCACACTCACAGTTGTGTGATAAAATGTTTCCCTGCTGTATAAACCTAACTATTATTAAGAATACAATGGGATATCTGCAAACATCACAACTAATCTTACGTATCATATGTCCTCTAAAATTATCAAGCTGCCAACAGACTAGTTAGCCCACCAGAGACCAGGAGGAGTCCATAAACCTTATTTGACAAAACACTGTGCTGGACCTTAAGCAACATGAGGGCAGGGTCCTTTCAGCACCTTGCAAACAATAAGCAGACCACAAAAAGGTATTGAACAGAACTGATGATGTCTGACTCCAGCTAAGTTCGTGACTTCAGAATCATAACACAGTATGAAAATCTCCCAACTCTGGGTCTACCAGAGGCTCATCATTCTTTGGAACCATAACATATAATCCATAAGACTCAACAGCTATATTTGCTTTTGACAACTGTCTGAACTTTATTTAATGAGGATTTAAGGAAAATAATTTGTTTCCATATAAAATTTTACCTACAGAAGTTTTTGAGCTGGAGAAGACTCTGTTTCACTGAAGAGCTGATGTCCATAAACCCAAACCCGTGCATGTGGGAGTTCCGCCCAAGTCCCTTGACGTGAACTTTTCTTGTGTCCCCAAGGGGTGACTATGAAGACAGAGACATCCCAGAGGGTACGTCCTCAGGACCCTGTCTAGGAATATTCCAGCCTGGACCTCCCCTCCTCATTCTCTTCTCCCTAAATGTTTTGGGACATGGCAGAACATGAAAGGGAAGGGAAACCAAAATAAATTCACCAAAAATCCCACTTAACTATAAAACCCAAGGGGCCAGAATCTCTGACAAGCTTTATTTTGCCACCTTATTTCAATTTTAGGGAATGCCAGACGGAGCATTTTTAAACAAAACTTCCTAAATATGACTTAAGAGCAGTCCAACTTTAGCCCAGAACTCCTAAACCTTCTAAAGTCTTACAATAAGAAAAATTGACATATACTAATTCATTAGATTATACATTTCCTTTTCACCAAATTCTAGAAACATTCATGATTACAGCCCATTAGAAAAACATTTTGATTATCAAAGAAAGATTAAAGCTATTATTTTATCTATTCTAAGTAAGGCAAAAATACACATATCACCATAGAAAGATAAACAATAAGAATAGAAACTAAAAGGGTTTAGTATTAATTCTCATTAATAACAGTTTTGTACTAGTCAGAACACACACTTCATAGAACATTCCCATTAACTGAGGCTGATCAAAATAGATGCCACTGCCTCAAAAAGCTTACTTTTTCTATTTTAACACTGAAAAAATGCTACTAGAAATCTGGTTGAGTACATAGTCTGTTAAAGGAACACTTTGAAATACTTCATTTTCTGATATCCAGGTTAAAAAGCAGAAAACAATTTCTAACAGGGAGAAACATGCTAAAGTGCTTTTTCCTTTTTGTTGTTCATTTGCTTACTCTGAACAAAACATTTAAAAAGGATATATAAAATTGGTTTTCACAGTCCTCGCTTTTTGGATACCTGTAGAAGTCACAAGAAAATTCCAATTTGGGAAGGATGTCAAGGACAGCAGCACAATAAAACAGAAGCCAGAGAAAGGCTAGAAGAGGTTAAAAAATACCCAATATAAACGTGAAAATGGCGTGAGAACACAGCCATGCGCATACTGCTACACTTTGTATCTGACAAGACACTCATCTATTTTCCACCTATGTTATTGCTCTTAAGATCTATTTTAATATTTGCTCCACGTTAATAAAAATGAGTAATGAAGAGAACCACCATTCAACCACATGCCACGAGTAACCCATTAAAACACAAAATAACTTGGTAATAAAAAGTTCTTACTAGAACACAGAGAACTTCAATTAGCCATTTTATTTACTAACATTATCTTAGAGTTGACATAGAGGTAACCACGCCCTGCTTTTAATGCAGTGCATCTTCATGCCTGTTCCTCCTTAACCTCTGCTGTTTGTTTAGGGATGGAGCTGGGGCTGGAGGGAACAAAACACGGAAGCACCGCCAGCACTAAAGTTGTGGGTCCCTGATACCAGCCCCTGAAACAACTGTTGCGAGGGAGGAGCCGGTGTGTGGTTTCGGACGTTTCCGTAGCATCCTCCATTCGGCTCCTGGCTGAAGTCACTGTTGTGGAGTCTCTGGTCGCAGCGAGAGCCCAGAGAGACACCAGGGCACACTTTCACGTTTATATTCACACAGACACAATAGGACTCTCGATCCACACGACACCTGCCCCGCGCCTCCAGGCTGTGCAGAGGTAACGTGCAGTGGCAGCCCCAAAGGACAGGTGACTTACAGTGGCTCAGGCAGACACCACTAATACTGGATTTCCATGTGTTTGACCAATGGCTTTTGCAGAGAGATGTGTACACGGGGCTCTGACTCTCCAAGGGCTGCGAGGAGTGAGCCCAGGTAATCCCCGCGAGTTAGCCGACCCTGTGCTGCACACCCGTCACAGACGGGCAGGCCATTTGTCTGCCGGGCCACCAAATCCCGCAGATCCTTCGGGCCCTTCGCAGGAGGCTTTTCATACCTTGAATCTTATTTAACGTTCACATGACAAAGCGTCTGCTGCCTGCGGTGCTCATAAAAGCCTTGTTGGAAATTAACACCTTGCTCGAACAAAAACATAAGGGAAAGTATTTAACATTTATCTGAGGTCATTTGGGAAAGAAAGCAATATCCTCATGAGCAAGGCCCCAAGACAACAGGCGCCGTGGTGACAGAGGTGCTGTCTCCAAAAGGGCAGGGCTCTATTTGTGAACTGTCGGCCCAGCGGACAGAGCCCGCCCACGTGTGGCAACCTCGTTCCATTAGGAAAATATTGAAGAGGTCAAGCATCTTGATTTCTGTTTCCAAAACCCAGTGTCTCTCAAATGTGTGTCACTGATCACAAGTTGAATTGAAGCAGTGAGAGAAACTAAAAGCAGATTACTACAGCTGTTGTGGAAAACATATTTTTAAAAGCCCCTCAGTTTATAACCCTCAAAGTTAACTAAACAAAACCAAGCACATTCTTCCAATTATCTACCATATTTTAGGTGTTCAGTAAAGAATCAAACAAGAAAGGAAACACAGTAACATATTAAGGCATCCTTAGGCTGTCATCTGGGAAAATAAAGTCTTAAATTCTATTAACCAGGCAAATACTAAATGTACAAATTAGCATCTGCATGTATCTGTATCTCCATGATCTGTACTCACGGCATTTTCAAAGCAACATTTAGATGTGGTGGTCCTAAGCCCTTTCCAGTCATTAGAGGAGGCAATGTCTGGTGACTTCTGGTAATACGATAAAGCACTTCCTATAAAAGCATAGATCCTGTAATCCCAGCAACTCAGGAGGCTGAGGCAGGAGGGTTGCTTGAGGCTAGGAGTTCAAGACCAGCATGAACATAGTGAGACCCTATCACTAGAAAAATAAAAAAAATTAGCTGTGCGTGGTGGCTCATGCCCGTGGTCCCAGGTAGTCGGGGGCCTGAGGCGGGAGGATCATTTGAGCACAGGAGTTCAAGGCTGCAGTGAGCAATGATTGTGTCACTGCACTCCAGCCTTGGCAAGAGTGAGACCTCACCTCTAAAAACAAACAAGAGAACAAAGCGTAGGGTGAATTTGGTCAGTCCAATATAGTTAGAGTGAAGGATGGCTGGCACCGGGAAGGTTTTGGGGGGGCACATGAAGGCTGGTTGGGAATGTCACTTGAGTTCCTGAACAGCAGTGGTTCTCAAACTCCGATGCACAATAGAGTCACCTGGGAGCTTTAGAGAATCTTGGTGCAACACATCACTCCAGATTTGGAATCCAGGAATTAGAAATTTGTAATGCTCTCCAGGTAATTCAACTGTACTGCCAAATTTGAGAAACAATACTGTGGGTACATGCTTTTCAGACTTTGATGTGCACACGAATCTCCTGGGATCTTGTTGACATGCAGATTCTGACTCCTGAGAGTAACTTGGTAACTGTGTATTTTAACAAGACCTCAGTCAGTGCTGATGCCGCTGGTCTGTGGACTAGTTTGAGTCGCAAAACTATAGACAATGGGAAACCTCCAAAAATTTCTGTGTGTGGGGGGGGATGTAACCAAAGCTGAGCTCTCAAAACAGGAAGCAAGCATCTCTTAGCATAAGTAGACTTAAAGGGGAAGGAATGAGATAGCAGACTAGGAAGGAAGCTAACGAGAGAGACCAAGAGATGGGTTAGAGAAGTCTGGGCAATTCTGAGCAGCAGACTCCCTGAGCAGAAGTAACCCTGCCATATGTAACACCACCCACAAGGGGCTGCTGCTATGGGGCGGGCTTGTGAAAAGACCTCCTAGGATCCACAGACCCTATGAAACTACAGTCTACTGTGATACGTGGTTGTTCCCAGCAGTCTGAGTCACTGCACGGCACAGGGGGTGTGGAAGCCAGTGCCTTTGACTTCTATCCTCGTGGAAAAGACTTCCTGGCTCCCAAGCCACTTCCCTCTCCTCCCGGGTACGTGGCGGCACTGCCCATGCTCACCCCTTTGCAGCTGGGGAGGCAGGTGTCTGGTTCTGATCAGCTGATGTGGCTTCCTTTCCTGCAACGCCGGCAGCCCCAGGAAAAACCGAGCAGAACCCACACAGGCCAGGTCCGTGTGTAAGAGGGACACGGAGCGTGCCCCAGCCACACATGGTTGGAGTGAGAAATACACTTCCGTTGGGTTAAATTGCAGAGATTTTCCAGATTGTTCCTGCCACATAAGCCTGGCAGATCCTGACCGATACATTGATTGAGTGGCTCCACACCCTGTAGGCCAGTCCCAGGAACCTGGCAGATGTGACCGGAGGCTCCTGGCGGCCTGGTCAGTTTGCTGCAGAATGGCCCAAACTCCACTTATATGGGGGAGGTTGCTTAAAGATCCTGGTCCTAATGACTCACCTAACCCCCAGGCCCCACATCTTAGAAGGGTTTCCTGAGCTCCTGAAGCTTTCCTCATAAATATTTCCAAAATAAGTGCTCTTGGCTGTGATGTTTCCCTTTTTATCACTTGTCCCCCATCTCTTGGCCAGTGAGAATCAGACATTATTATTTGGCTTTTGTCTTTCTCTCTGCTTCAATCCAGATTTCGTTTTCTATGTTCAGAGTTGTAACTAAAGAGCATGGCACAAATCTGTTAAGAAAATTCAAATAATATTGGATGTTTTTTTAATTAAAAAATAAGTGTTGCTTTTAAGCTAAGGATTTAGTTTGATATTCTTTTCAGACCTCTCACTTCGCACCAAACCAAAGATGGTTCAGAGGGCTCTAATGTCACTCAGCTAAACTTCACCCTGAAATGAGATATTTGAAGTCTGCAAATGAATGTAAAATAGGTTCCGTGTGAACAAGGTATTAAAATAATGACCTGAAACCACTTCAAAGGCGAATCATCAATTTTAGTTGTATCTCATGACTTTGCCTTTGTTTGTTGAAGTCCATACCTATTTCTCAAGTGAATAATGAGGAATGTCTAGGCAAATATTCTTTCTTGCAGAGACAGTATCAGGAAGTAAAAAGAGAACTGTATTGAATACTTGATATTTTAAAATTTAATTAATGAATAAACAGCACCCAAATTTCTCATGTGTAAAATGAAGGAGTTAGAAGTATGTAGATGTGTAGAACATCTCCTGAGTTCTACACAATGCTGGTTTAGGATTCCCTTCAGTGGTGGGTGTGACTCTACCTCGGCTGGACATTTGAGTACGTTTCAAAGGATGGCTTTACCTCCTCTCTCACATTCTCTTACACATCATCCAATTCTCCACCGCTCAGTCTGTTTCCTTCCCCTCTTATACAACTCAATTCAAAAAAGTTTCAAAATTCATTGTAATCAATCATCAGGTTAGCCATCAATTTAATCTCCTTGCATAGACATAAACTTGCAATTGTTATGTGTCTAAATCTGCAGCCTGTTAAAAATAGAGCTCATGTGAAATTATTGGTACTTTCCAAATTTTGAGAATGAACAAATCACTTTGGTACATAGAAAATAAAAATGGATTAACATATATGCAGAATTGGACAAGATCTCAGAAAGTGTCCTTCTAAAAAACCCTATTTTTTCCTATTTCTGTTAGGTTGAAAAGTACATCTAGCCAGAGAAACTCCCAAGAGATTCTAGTTGGTTTTGCTAAAATTTTTTATTATCTTCATTGCTTATTAAGTCACTGATATCTGTTCTCTATGGTTGGATAAGTTCTATCTGTCAACATGGGATGATTCATTTACATGGGCTCCTTCCTGCAAATGGGTCTCTAATAAATGAATGTCTTCTAGACTGTAGTTTTAGAAGTTAGCATGTTATTGTAAAACTAATATATATTCATAGTAAAAATTTTAAATTGTCTGTGTATACACTGAAAATTAGAAGATACCTCCCATTCCAGTCCTCAGGTGCAGAGGTAATAATTGTTAATAATTTCCTTTGTATTTTTAAAGATATTTTCTATGCACAAAAAAGTTAACATGTTTATGCAAACAGAAAATGGGATAATCTATAGATGTTGCATAACTTGGTTCTTTCAATACATCTTTGTCTTCTTATTGGTATATAATGCCACTTTATAATGGCTACGAGTATTCTACATTATAAACATTCCACAATGTAATCATTCTTCTGTTTATGAAGTTTATGGTATTACATGCAACACTGCAGTGCATATACAGTACACGCATCTTTGAATACCTATATTAAGACATTTGTGGGATAAATAAATTCTGGGTCAAAGAGTATGTATATTTTAAGTTCTGAAATACATTGAGAATCCGCCTTCCAGAGGAGCTGCACCAATCTGCATGCCCACAGAGAATGGAGACGGAGAGCACCCACTGGCCCACACACTCGATGGGACTGAATATGATCAACTTCTATGATCTTTGCCAATCCTGCAGCTGCAGAAGGGTAACTAGAGGTTAACAATGTGTATTTCTCTAATTATGGGTGAGGCTGAGTACCCTTTCCTATGTTCACAGCAGTCTGTGTTTCTTGTGCTTGCCAACTGCTAGGCGTTCTTTGTTATATTAAGAAAACTGACCTTTTATCACATCCTGCCAGTTGTCCTTCCCCACCCTCCTCCACCCCCAGTTCATTATATATCCTTGATCCAATTTTTTGGTACAGTTTTTTGAACAGAAGCTTTAAATGTTTACGTGGATAAATTCATAATTCTTTTCTTTTATGGCTTCTCGGTTCCCCATTAGGTCTACTTTTCCAAGAAAGGAAGAACTGCTTCTAATTTGATCTCTATAATCAGCTGAGAGTAGCTGGAGAGGCTGGCTCCATTACTTACGTACTGTATGACCTTCTACAAGTTACTCATCCTCCCGCAACGTCAATTTCTCATCTGTAAAACTGGGATAATAAAAGCTACCTTAAAGAATTACTGTCAAGACCAACTAAAATAGTGTAGTTATGACTCAGTGCCCAGCACAGAGGAAGTGTTCAATAAATGGTGGCTTTGCGTCCCCTAGATTTTAAACACCATCATCACTTAACAGCTCCAGCCCGTGAGCGACAGGCCTGTGGCCGAGTCATGTCCTCTGGAAGGCAGAGATGAGACTGGGAATGGGAGCACACACCGTGGGCCCGGGGGCTGGCTCTCAGCAGGACTGCTACAAATGGCAAGGCCGCAGAACTTGCCAGAAAGCAGGACTCGTTCTTAGCACAGTTCTCAGGTCACTTTGGAATCTAAGAGATTTTTCGCTCATTTGAACTCAATGAAATGGCTCAGGACGAATGCCAGTGAAGGCTACGTGGCACAGAACTTTTGGGTAAGTGCAGTGTCATTACCTTAACTTCCATGAGAATGAAAAGAAGAAATTGCTTAAGAGCAAAAAATAGAATTGACACAAGATATAAAAGTATAAAAACTTATGTGGCATTTCACATGAGAATCCTCCTCTGTTAAAGCAGAACTCACAAGCTCTGTACACTGGCAACTCCTTTAGAATATGGAGAGAAATGCACACACACACCTAATAGAAGGTATAATGGACTGAATATTCACGCTCGGCCCCTTGTCTGGTTTTATTTATCATAGCAAAATAGATCAAAAAAATGAAAGATAAAAATCCCTTCATAGAAAACAGTTATTCAAAAAACTTATTTTAATAGAATATAATGTCAGATTTTAACCAATTTTTATATAAAGGAATATACATTTCCCACAATTTTTGTTGTTGTTGTTGCTGTTGTTGTTGAGACAGAGTGTCACTCAGTGTCCTGGGTAGAGTGCAGTGATTGTAGCCACTGCAAGCTCCAGGTCCTGGGCTGTGAGCGATCCTCCTGCCTCAGCCTCCTGTGTAGCTGGGACTACAGGTGCGCGCCACAATGCCTGGCTGGGTTTTGTGGTTTTGTGTATTTTTTTGGTCCTTTTTTTGTTTCTTGTCCCTAGAGATGGGGTCTCACTGTGCTCAGGCTGGTGTCGAACCCCTGAGCTGCAGCTATCTTCCCACCTTGGCCTCCCAGAAAGCTAGGATTACAGGTGTGAGCCACTGTGCCCGGCCAATTTCTAATGACTGTAACCTTCCAATATTCAGGGAATAAGCTGGCTTAGATCTAAGGTGTCATGATACAATTGATTCAGAGAGACAGTAACTTTTTTGGTTAAATTTCAATTTCCAAGTAGCTAGGAAACACTCGTATTACTTACCCATTGTGAACTTAGCACTCAGGTCTACTGTTCAGGTTCTAGGCCTAGCACACATTGACCTTAGCTACTAGAAGAACAACTATAGATTAGCTATATTCCTACAATCAGATTTTCAGATGTGTTTTAGTCAGAGAACGCAACTTGTTTATTTCCTACAGAAAGCTCCACGTGGAGCATGGCACAATCTCTCAAACATGATGGCAATGATATCTTCCATCCTACGTGATCTTCCTACGCGACTTTGACAGTCATCCCTTTGGAAGGGGACTGCTATTTCCTCTCATTGAAAATGGATGGGCTTTTATGAATATCTCCACCAATAGAGGGCATTGGAAGTGATGCTATGTGACCATCGAGGCCGAGTGACCAAAAGAGTATAGCTTCTAAATGTTTATCGGGACTCGTTCTTGAAACCGTCAGCTACCGTATAAGGAGTCTCACAGTCCAGAGGCCACCGTCGGAGAGGTCATATGTTCTCCGGCCAAACTCCCAGCAAGCCCTAGTGGATAGCCAGTGCCTACTGCCAGATGTATGAGTGACGATGTCTCATTCCAACCCAGCCATTGGGCCACTCCCAATCTTTGAGTCTTCCCAGACAAGACCCCCAACATCACAGAACAGAGACAAGGACACATGAGTATACTAAAATCAGTGCTTTATGTCACAAGGTTTTGAGGTAGTCTGTTACACAACAATAGATAACTAGATTTTCATTCTAGGTTTATTTGAAAACAGGCTACCTTGCAACTGCTAAGGACAAACGATTCCCCAGAGCACTGCAAAACTCCTGCAGGAACCACGTGGACACATTACCACCTTGCCCATTAATATACTGCTCAACAGCCACGCTCTGGGAGCAGCTGCTCACCTCCTCTTCCCTGCGTAAAAGCTAAGCCATGGATTCCCCATAAATCATCAGGCTGCTCCAGGATTAGCGGTGAGGGGGCAGATCTGGTGAGGGTTTTCCGAAAATAAAATAAAATATTTAGATCATCTTGCAAGTTGCTTTTCAGATGCCACATTTTTCTCTTTCATCCTTTTCAGCTGACAACGTGTGACAGTTGTCTCTGTGGCTGTTTAACCTTAAAACCATTTATCCTGAGATCATTAAAGATGAATGCCGGCCTGGATTTGCTATGTGTAAAAGTAAACTAACAGGATGCCACTGTGCCAAGAGAGTACAACAATAACTTGTCGTCAATATTTATTTTGCAAAACAGATGAAATGTGAATTCCCTAATACAGAGTCTAACATAGAACAATGGGATGAGGAAGAGGAAATGTACTATTGATTAACCGGAATCCATGAAGATCCTCATTTCTGGTGGCAAAAAACAAACAAAACAGAGGGGAGCTGGGTAAAGAGCTGAGGAATCACCCCTCGAAGCCTGGAAGGGTTGGCAGCGACCTGGTGGGCCTGGTAGACGCAGCACTGATTTGGCCATTATGACACCTTTTAAACATCTGGACCAACATACAAGGATATGAATGCACAACAGCAACAAACACGCCATATCCCACATGTTCGCAAGACATTAATTCAACATATTAGTATATATATGATTTCATGTCAGCATCTATTACACATTTTTTGGTGTATTATAAAAATAATTTAGCATTCCCCTGCTAATCTTGGTTAGCAGTAAACAGATTAAAATTTCTTACTGTGAAGCAGTACGTTTTTTAAGCCCATTAGCTTCTGCCTGTATGTTTTACTTCAGCCTAAAGTTTTCAAAAATCTCATTTTCAAAGTCAGTTCGGAACACGACTTTGCAGTTCTTCACTTCACGAACAGAAATTATCAAAGGGAATTGTTCTCTGTCTCCGCTTATTTATTTTTTTAATTGCTATGGGTAAGGACTTAATACATCTTTCTCTGGCTGGTGAACCAGCAATTTGAATGACTTCAGAAGTTTAAACAGAGTACTGGGAGCCACAGAAACCTGTCACAGGTACAATGGAATTAGGCTCCCGTTAGCAAGAGAAACATCTGATGGCTTCGATTAGCTCCCTAAATTGTCCTTTCAAAATCCATTCCGCCTCTCAGTGTATCAGGTGTCTCCTTTAGGTGACAGGTGCCGGGACGTTTCGAGATGGTATTTAAGAAGGAGAAAGGAAAGATGTTTCCTGACTGGCAGTACTAAGCAGCTTGGAGGGGTGAAGCTAGCTTCCTGTTGCAACTTTTCATTTCTGCGGTTGGCTTAATCTAGGCTAAGGGTGATGGAAATGTCCCTTGGAAACGAAGTGTAGCATTTGCTAACACAGGAGGGCAGTGACAATGAAAACAAACGAGATCACCTCAGTTGTCAAGAAATCCTCAGAGAATGAATGACAGGCAGGTTTAATCTACTCAATCCTCGGGGATTCACGAGAGCGTCCCTTGGTTTCCGTCTTGAAGGGGGTGTTTCTCAGCCGCAGCTTTGTGTACCTGTGCACCGAGCCGGCAGGCGATGGCGGAGCTGCCGGCCCGGGCGAGGGCCAGGGCGAACTGCTGGGCTTTATTACTAGAGCCGGCACGTCAGGGATGGTCTTTTGAGGACCTGCGTCGCGATTCTAAACACAACGCTCACTGCATTAGGAGTGTAAGCAACAACGGCGACACCACTACATATCTGAATTCTAAACCATTCGCAAAGCTCTGAGGCAGCCCAGGCAGACACAGGGAGCTGCATTGCCAGAGGCCAAGCGATATGTTCTCGATCAAACTGCTACTTTGTAGCAGAGGGGCACTAGACTCAAGTTGTCCAGCTCCTAGGCTGGTGGTCTCTCTACTATCCCAAGAAATCCTTTTCCTGCCCTGAAGATACAGCCACGGAATTCCAGGAGTCGCTGCCAGATTCCAGACTGACTTCACGCACCAGGGCAGAGCTAGGCAGCTTTTCACCGACACATAATAAAACCTACTCCTTCCTCCTCCCAGAAGATGACATGGCCATTCACCTGGTTACTCAGTCCCAAACCTAGGACCTGTCCTTGTCCCCTGGCCTTCCCTCACCCCACACAGAGTGCCCCACGTGCTCTGTCTTCAGACCAGACCCTGACTCCTTCCATCCCTGTGCCCACCCTCCCGGTCCAAGCCACCTTCACCTTCCACCCAGAATGTTGAAATCCTCTAGCAGCTCTCTGCCTCCCCTCTTCTCTGACAGTCCAGTCTCTCGAGAAGTCGGATCGTTTGCCAAATGAGCATATCTGTCATGACCCATAAAATTTGCCATCACACTTAGAACAGTTCCTTTCTCATGGGCCACAAAGCCCTACACTTCTAAGCCCCTACCCATCTCTCTGAACACGTTTCCTCCCACAAAATGCCACAGTCATTCCTGCCCCAGTGCCTTTGCACGTACGGTTCCTGCTGCCTCCCCAGACTTTACATGGCTTGCTACTTCACGTCCCTGCTTTCTCAGAGGTCTTCCCTGATTCTCCTCAAAATAAGCTATGCTTTTCATATCACTCTCTATCCTCTGAACTCTTCCTTAGTTTTCTTCCTACTTGAAATAGCACCGCAATTGAACTTGTTCACTTACTGAGTGTGTGTCTTTCCCAAGAGCCTGGATGCGCCACGAGAATAACACCTTGTTGTCCTAGTCCCTGTGTAATCACCCACATCTGAACAGAACCTGGCACGCAGCAGGGCTCGGTATCTGTTGAGTGCGTGGATGAAAGAATAACACGCAAGGCAGAGGGGGAAAGCCCCATCTGCTTCACTGAGGATTGAACATATTGGAGAAGAATCATATATCAAGTGTCCCCTTTGGATAAAGTCAAGCTGCTCATAGTAACATCTTTGAAAATGAATTCCATCACCCTTGTCTGATACTTCTTGAAAATTTAACATATTACAAAACTACATTTTAAAAAGTACACACAGTCAGGCTTAGTGGCTCACGCCTGTAATCCTAGCACTCTGGGAGGCGGAGACAGGAGGATCGCTTGAGCTCAGGAGTTTGAGACCAGCCCGAGCAAGAGCGAGAACCCGTCTCTACTAAAAATAGAAAAGTTAGCCAGGCATACTGGTGCACCGATAATCCCAGCTACTCAGGAGGCTGAGGCAGGAGGATCGCTTGAGCCCAGGAGTTTGAGGTTACTGTGAGCTACGATGATGCCACTGCACTCTACCTGGGCCGACAGAGTGAGACTCTTATCTTAAAAAAAAGAAAGAGAGAGACAAAGTACACAGATTTAGCACGGTATCTAGCATATGGTGAATGCTCAATATTTATTGCTGAACTTAAAAAAAGTTTTCATCAGCCGTTAAATTTTCATTTTTCCATGCTTCCTCTCTTTTCTTTTCAATACAAATATATTTTTATATTGTTGCAACCATATATAGGTATTAATTTGTTTCCTGTTTTTCCTTTATAACACCTTTTGATGTTGCAACCTAGTCGTAATTTTTAATGGCGAGGTAATATTCTACCAAGGTGATAGATTATAATTTACATTTGCATTTTTCTCTTTGGGCATTTGGCTACTAAAAGTTCTGGAAAGTAAAAATGCTGCATAAATCGAGGTCGTATCAGAAGTGTCCTTTTAGCAGAACCAAAACCACACGCTGACCAGGGCAGAGTACAATTGTATGATGGTCTGTCGCCAGCGGTCTGAAGCCCAACTCTTTACCGCATTAGTTTATTAGAGCGAATTGTAGGTTGTTGTTAGAAAGCCCCAAATCACTTCACAAATTATTTATAAAAGAATGACTTCAACCACTGAACAACTGTAGCCACCAGCTTCAGGAAAAGCACCAAAGGACTGAAGGAGGGAGCCAGGGGAGGGAACAACAGCTGTGAGGAAGCTGAGAAGACTTTAATGAAGGCCCCTGCTTAGAGCCCAGCTTATTTCTTTGATCTCTTGAGAAAACAGTCAGCAGTTTGTTAGCAGATGGATCAACCCAGTCAGAGGGGGAAGAGGGGCTTGTGTATCCTGGGGATCTTCCCATCTTGCTTTGCTAAGATGCTTCACACGCTGCTACAGGGGGAACAGCTTCCTCTTTTTTAAGTAATTCCCTCCCCCCGCACCAGCACCCTGCACACAAGTGAAATACTCACTCATTGAAAATTATCTGGGAACTATGGGAAAGTATAAAGAAAGTAAAAATCACCTGCAGTCCTACGAGCCGGGATAACGGCTGTGAAAGCCGTATTGCTATTGCACTATCCCTTACGGGTACAATGTAAATATTCACAAAATGAGAAGAACACAGATTCCGCTCTCTGCCCTTTAAGCTTATTGTTCTATTGTGAACTTTTTCAAGGTGTGCTACTATTCTTTAAAGTGTTTTAAATATCTGCAAAATCGTTTATTGCTCAGATGAATAAAACATAATTTGTTTCTCAATAGGTAACATTTGGGCTGTTCCTAAATTCTCACTCTAATAAATAATCACGCAGATGTCTCTGAACCTTTCTCAGATAAATCCCTCAGCACAGATTTTTAAAAGTAGAATTACTGGATCAAGGATATGGGCACTTCCAGGCTTATATTGCCAAGATATACCCTGGAGATTACATTCGACCCAGCCTTGTAGGAGAGTGATCATATCACTACTTCTTCATCAGAAGTAGATATTATTGTTTTTGTATTTTTAACTGTAGATGAAAAATGGAATCATTATTTTAAATTGCATTTCTTTGATCACTGGTGAGGCTGAACTTTTAAAATTTGTTTTCTGGCTACAAATGTAGATAAATGATTTAGTGAACTATTTTTATTGAACTGCTGCTCATTTTTCTATTGGAACGAGAAATTTTTTTCACTGATTGTTTTGAGCTACTATAACATTACTTTGTGGAAGCAAAAAAACCCACAAAAAACCTTGTATACATTGTAAATGCAACTTTGCAAAAGAAAAAAGATGTGAGTAGAAACAAAATTTTTATGTTGCAGGAATAAACAAACTTATTTCTCATTGACAGAAATGTGTCGATTGTAATGGTTCCTATTTTGATTAATAAAGATGTGTTTGAGCCTGGCTATAATGATTTAAAATTCAGGATCTGAAGCTGCAATTACTTTTACAGCAAC